>JACCGJ010024668.1:0-12258 GCA_013407085.1 Atriophallophorus winterbourni
CACACACACCGGTTTCGTGCTGTTTGTACTCATCAGGTAGAGACGGTAAGATCAGGATCCGCATGCGCTTGAAACTGTGGAGGAATGGTAAACAAGGAGCGCTTGCATGCCACTGTTGGATTAGGCTGGTACGACCAACCTGTTCAATCACATGTGCCCAAACACACTTAGATAGATCTACCAGACTGTTGAGCACGTTTCGGGTGCCGTATTATTTCTTTCAGCCGTAAAGCTTGCCAAATTATGGTAAGCATCGTCTCATATCTCTCATTTTCCTTCTACGGCACGATTCCTGTTGCGCTAACTTCGCGTTTATGTCTAATTTTAACGAGTGCAATTGTGGTTATAAATTTCGACTGATGTTTATGTGATAGTTTTGTGTCAACTAAAATATCGGAACCACAAAGTTTTTATTTGTCACTGCCAAACGCACATTACTTTAGCTAACTAAATATGCCAGATGACGACAAACACTCGGAATCCTTTGGTGGAGTGTAATTGTGGGGATTATGAGCAACACTATACATTGATCCGTTTGTCTTCATTTGTAAAGCACCATCCAAGTTCACGGTTCTGCTAAAATCTGTTTTCTACATTGTTTATTTCCCTGGAGACTGGTTCACTAGTGAATGGAAATTTAATCGAGAATGTATCATCCTGACCACCGCTCTCGATTAAAACCGAGTATACGTGTGTTACCCGGTGGCAATATTGTTCATGAAAAATAAGTGCGACGCTAACCGATAGATAGATAGATCGATCGATAGATAGATAGATGGATGGATAGATAGATAGATAGATAGATAAATAGATAGATAGATAGATAGATAGATAGATAGATAGATAGATGGATAGATGAATAGATGGATAGATAGATAGATGGATGGATAGATAGATAGATAGATAGATAGATAGATAGATAGATGGATGGATGGATGGATGGATGGATGGGTTGATTGATTGATTGATTGATTAATTGATGGATGGATAGATAGATAGATAGATAGATAGATAATAGATAGATAGAGAATAGATAGATAGATAGATAGATAGATGGATAGATAGATGGATGGATGGATAGATAGATCGCTCGATAGACAGATAGATAGATAATAGATAGATAGATAGATAGATAGATAGATTGATTGATTGATTGATTGATAGATAGATAGACAGACAGATAGATAGATAGATAGATACATGGATAGATAGATAGATTGATCGACGTTTATGGACAATGCAATAACTGTTTTTACTTGACACGTTTTTTTAACTGATTTCATTTGTCCCACCCACCGTTCACTTTAGCCATACTTTTATTCCTAATCTTTGCTTATTTCGAAAAGTGTCCTGAAACGTGGTCGCATACTGTGTAACATTTTACCGATTTCTACTTGCAGAGAAAACAACATAGATGAGGCTGATATGGATTTGTATTTCGCGCAGGATTGCGACGTCTTCGGTAGTGTCGAATCGCACGAACTGAAGCCTGGCGGCGCGGACATACCAGTTACCGAGGCGAATAAAGCGGAATACTTAGAGTGAGTCTTACGATTGCCGCCAGGTAAATTTGGGTTATGATAGTCAACTCCATCTTTACCGTTAAGCTCTCACACAGATCAGTCAACCGTACATTGTTGTCCAAACTGTAACAACTGTAAATAGCCCGAAGTGCTTTGAGTTTTATTTATCTGATCCAGAAGCTTTAAAATTAACATGAAAATCGTCACATCGCATTGGATATAACAAAATATCTGTTCACCTTCCGTCTAGTGCAGGAAACACATCACGTGATCGGACAATGGGGAAAATAAACCAGCGAAGAACTCTTCATCATTTTGGGCTTGATCGTTTGCGTATATGCATCCGTTTCGTGAGGTTTTTCAACTTTACAAACAAGCATCTTTCGAAATGGTTTTCCGACGAGCAAATGTTTTAAGTGATCCAGAAATTGTAATACGACGTTTTACATGAAGCTACGGATTATGCCCATCCACTCTGCAATAAGACGCCCGTTTCTTGGTAAAATACGACTGGTGACTCAACAGGTTAGACAACAATCAAGGAAATCTCTCCGGGAATTCCAATGACTGGGATGCTTTCGAATGCATTTACCGCTGTTGATAGTTCATCACGATAGCTTTTTCGTGCCAATTGAGCACTTGGGGCGTTGAATGTAAGAACACGCTGCACCCGCATATCATTGTCCCATTGTTGTTTTGTCTGCCCGGCTCTGCTCAACTTAACACTATCCTAGGCTACCTGCAACCCATGCGGTACTTACTCTGCCTTGAGTGCACGGATGTGCAATTGTGCAACATTTCTGTGCTGTGTGGCTAACATCGTGCTAAATTGATTGGCCACCGGTGGTGAGCTGCATGCTGAAACAAGCTGGAGTCTCACTACAATTTCTATTTTCTTTCTTATGACTGTCTAGGCCTGGGCAACCTGACAGTATCTTAGCCCACGTGCAGTCTCTGACTGTGCGGCACTTTGCCTGGATCAGGCTTGTGCTTTCATACAATCTCGCTCACTCTGCCTTGAGAAGATACTCCATAGAGGTTGATAACGAAATCCCTTTATTTGTTTACGTCCAGGTATAACACTCAAAAACCCACATACAGTTTCCAATGAGAGAGTACGCGTTGCTTTATAACACACAATCTTTCGCCTTTTCATTTAACACGATAATTTTTCGTATACCGGATCCTATCTTGTTATATTGGTGTCTGTGGATATGTGCGCACAGTCTCCTCTTGTTTCCTTCCAACACAACAGCTTGATCGTGCAGTGGCGCCTCTCTCGGGGGATCAAGGCCCAACAAGAATCTATATTCAAGGGTTTTTCCGACGTGTTCCCGCTCAACTGGTTGTCAGAATTCGACGAACGTGAACTAGAGGTGAGTCGGGATAATGTTGGGCGTAGTTGTTGTGCCGCCGCGTATTAGGTTTTATCTGCTTGCTTGTTTGTTCTCTTGAACAGGTTCTTCTGTGTGGAATGCAGGTCATTGATGTTGATGACTGGGAGCAAAACACTGACTACCAAGACTGTTCTGCTTCCTGGAAAGAAATCAAATGGTTCTGGAAGGTATGTTTGAAATCGCAAGTTTGATCCAGCCAACGTGCCGCACAGCTAAAGACCGCATGTGGGCGCTAAAATACTGTCATGTTTCCCAGGTCTAGACAGCTATGGGGAAGGAAAATAGCAATGTCAATGAGACTTCAGCGTGTTTTCGCTTGCAGCTCACCATCGGTGGCACGTTAAATCAGCATGGTGTTAACTGCGCAACACACGTCCAATCGTCGTGACGGACCAACAATCCTTGTGTATCATCGTGTTTGCTTGCCCATTGTGAATAATGTTGTATTTTCTATGCAAATGATATCTCATGGTTCATAGGTAGTGTTATAGCGGACGATCAATAAGCGAAGCTGAATTCAAAATCCAAGCAGAGATCCGTGCGGTACTCTGAGCCAATCAGAATACGCCACGATGATCTATCACTCAATCAAAATCGTCCATGAGACATTTTAACCAATCCGGTTCCAACACCTTAAATGTTGCCCTATAATACGTATTCTTCATTAATCTTGATTGTTCCAGAATAAACGTTCATGTTATTACCTCTGTTATCATCTGGGGAATCAAAACTAGCGATGGGACCATGCGACAGGCAATTGTTCAAGTCATAGTTTCATCAATAACTTAATAGAAACTTAACAGGAGGTGTTGGATAACATGCTTCGATTGACTGATTATTTCGTTGAATTTCAGGACTCGACAAATTTCCGTTCTCTGTTTCTGATCGAATATTTTTAGCCATCCACATGTATTGAAGTCAAAGACTTTTAACTCTATTTTCTCGACCTATGAATATTCAAATGGCCTTTAATAACTAGGCTTACTTCCGTCTGTCCAAAATGGTGCATCTCACAATTTTCTCGTGGACGTCATACACGAGGATATATTTCCGTCTATGCTCGGCCTAACGCGGAGCTTCGCTTGAAACTGCCCTCGTAGAACAGATTCTCATTCATCAATAACTCGACCGATTCGTTTGTTTTATGTCTGTTAAGGTTACAAACAGTAAGAAACCAATGACTCTAACTTTATTTCTTTTGTTCTTATTTCCATTATGATATGGAAAAGAATAGTCTCCCTCTCTAGTTTCATGTAACGGGTTCATTTTGCGGTTAATTGGTCGTAGAGATATGTTATCGTTGTAGCTTTTCACAAGTGGTTGAATTGATGCTTCTTCCTATTTTATTTTATGCTGTTTTCATTTGTCCAGTGAACTTGAGCTTCTTCAAAGTTGCATTGGCTTTTGTTTCTTTTGATTTCCTGGTCATTGGGCATGATGCAATACATGACGGTCTTCGTGAGTAGTTGTTCTCTCTTTATATTCTCTGTTTATTACTCTTTCTTAGTGGGGTGACAAAATTGGTAGTTTGTTGACGCCCAGATGGTGAACAGCTTCTCGCGTGCCAAGCCACCCGTTTCCAAGACTCCGACTTCGTGGTGCGTCTATCGAGCGGTTCGTAATTTGAGCCCCATCGCGTTTGCTTATTCGGCAACAAATATGCCTAACCCATTCACATTCATTCGCGCAACAGGATGCTGGATAATTTGTTTCTGTCCTGTGACCGTGGAGGTATCACACTTATCTGAGCTCCAGTATCGACGAGAAACTTCATGTTCGAATTAACATCTTGCACATTAAAGAGCCGACCCTTGTGATAAGTGCTAGTCTTCGCGGCCGCCATCACGACCCGGCATTCGAGTTTCCCGCTTTCTGAAAGAAGCACGGTTTAGAACACTTTCGTGCCCTACTTCCAAAGGTTGTCATAGCCGGGGATGGCAGTGGGGATAAGCTTCCACTGTTTATAAAATGCTCCCATATGGCACGCGTCTCAAATAGCCTCCGACAACCAAGTCCAGCTTCTGGCCTGCACGAGTGGCTCCCCGAGCCCGGCGGAACTGCTTCTACCAACAGGAGAAGGGGCGAAGGCGAGTGACTGGCGCCTGAAAACCAGTTTGCTTCGGGCAGATGGAGCTCGTTAGCCTGGGAGGTCATTTCATCTGAGGGAAGGTAAACCCTGATTTTCGACCTCCGCTGACTTGCGGGATACCCGATCGCGGGAATAGCTTCGGGAGAAAACCCTGAGGAAAAACCTGGAACAGAGTCTAGTAGACCACCTCTTTCTGGCAACTCCCTGCTGCCTTGCAGGTCGCACTTGGTTGTGCAAAGGCTAGAGAAGCTGACTCGATAAACGCCGAGTGGTGCTGGGGACGCCGCTTTGTATCCAAATTCCCAAGAACCTTCTTTGAAGCTGACTCATCCTCCAGGAGGAGATAGTCGCACAAAATGAAAATGAATGACTTTCAAAGCGCGTATGGTACGAGCAGAAACCTCGTTTATTTGCGCTAACACATCTTTTAAGACTCTTATCCCTCATAAGCCTGTTGAGCCAATTTTCTAAACTGCGGATTGTACGACTGTGGTGGTCGTCAGCTGGATCCGCCTTCATGACCGTGCATACAGTGGTTTGCCTGATCTCGACGATCTTATCCGCCATTTCAGCAGTTATGTTATACCAATCATGTCCACAAAGTTAACCAATATTTGTTGAACATGTACTGGGAGACGTTGCAGGGAGAGTTGTTTCAAGACGCGCTGATCGATTGTTGTGCTGCTGACCAATTCTTGCTTGGGACGGAATCCGATCCCCAACTCTTCCTGTGTCAAAAGCCGCTGAATACGGAGTCGTTCGGACTCTGTGAGTCGCGTGGTCAGGGCTGTTTTTAGTTCCTCGTAAGTACATGTTTTTCTCAACAAAATATATTGAGAGTCATCGGGCTAGAATCCCTTTGAGGATTACTCATGTGCGGTATGACATGTAAACGTTGATGCAATGTAGACTCGTTACATGATCAGGAAAGAACTCACCGTGTATACTTCTTCGGGCTCACCAGTTTGGTTAGGCCCTAATGGTGTTATTTTAGATAACGTCACTCGCACCACTTTTAAGGCAGCCGATCGCCGTCTCTCTTTGGTGATCTACGAAATATCTCCCTCTGGCACAACCCATAAGCAGGAAACACCTAGCGATCAGACAACATCCATTGCAAACCCACATGAATACGGCCACTGAAGAATAGTAGGAGATAATGGTTCGAGTGACCACCTGCCTGAATACAAAAACAAATGGTTGACATTGTCAGCTACTGAATGACGCGATTCATTGACTCGTGGCGAGAAATTTGAAGCGACAGCTGGACACCAACACTCACCCAATAATCAGTATGAAGGCATAGACCATTCTGTTTTCCTGTTCGGGCCACTCAGGATGTCTCAATAATAATCGGCATGCTCATGTTTGCTGATCGTAGGCCAATCGACGTTCTTTTACGTGTTCCTGTTCTTTTCTCTTCCTCGTATCTGTCTATGCCAGGGCAACCGGTCAGTATCTTAGCCCACGTGTAGTCTCTGACTGTGCGGCACTTTGCCTGGATCAGGCTTGTGCTACCATACCATAATGAAGCTTACGTTGGTTCGTAGTCCTGTTATGGCGTTTCACGATCGGTTTTCAGTTCGTTCGAAATCTCAATCAGAATATGCGTGTGCGATTGCTCCAGTTTGTGACCGGGACTTGCCGTATCCCCGTTGGCGGATTCAAAAATCTAATGGGTGAGTGAATCTGTTTACTCTGTCGCCCTGCTAACCGTTGTAATGATATCTGACGTGTTGCTGCTGCCACTCCGGGTTTTCGAGGATGTGCAATATGTCTGAGCTACGTTGAGTGTCCCGGCTAATCATCTTCAAAGATCGGTAGCATGTACAGATTGCGCACTGCCTATCGGTCAATGGAGCCAATCTTCATGTTTCTGGTTCGTTATATATCTACATCCTCCTTTTGTACTTTTGACTCAGTATTAATACTGTGGTTTTGTACGTCTGTTGAGTCTTTGACATTGTGGATGGTGATTGTCCATCTCTGTTCTTGTTTTCTCACTTACGTGCTAATGAGGCGTACTGGAGTGTAACCAATCGAGATAGACCTGGGAAATTCTATCAGAGGTCATCCGAATGTTCCATTCAACACATGGTCGGTTGAAACCACTTATTAGCTAGACTCGTAGTGCCGTTTTAAGTAACCGGGCAATAAGTTCCCTAAGTTCCTTGTCCTGGTCGATCAATAAAGCGCATTTTCAGGACTCCAGTTTCTTAGATATTTACACCTTTCCTTTGTACTTTTGACTCCGTAATACTACAGTATGATAAGGACGGCTTGGTGTTTGATGTATTAAGGTCAATGCCATAGGGAAGCTGTCCCGTTGAAGCCAGTCAATTCATTTATTCGCCGGTGCTGTACACACATGGCCAACATCCACCGAAGGAGACCAACAACAATGTGTCCGATAGGAAGTGTGTTCTCGCGAAGCCGGGGAGCGCCTCACGGTTTATGATTCCATAACCATATTATAGTGTTACGTTATGGGTTTTGTTTTGTGCGAGGTGAACAACACACATTGGTTTTTGCACTATTTAAGTGCTGCAATCGATAACCTAGCCAATCACCATTTGGTTCAGCATTGTAGCCAAGTCGCAATGTCTTTCTTTCGGATTTATTTTGTGTGTTCACCTTGACGTTATTTATTCAGTTGTTATCTACCATGAATCTGCACGTTACTTGACTGTGCGATTCGATTCGGGGGTAACGATCTCTTCCATATTTTTTATTGCGGCATGCAGTATCCGGCCGATCGACTTGATTTACAATAGCAGTATTTGCTCTCCCGAAGCTTCAAAATGACACTCCACACTGTGACTCGATCAAAAGGTGTGGTCAGAGCAAGCTCTTCACAACTCGTGGGTTTAATGTCAACAGCTTTGATGTGCTATTTACCAACGTCTTGGTAGCGCTACGTGCGGTCTGCCCAACGGCTGACGTCTTGATGTCAACTAGAGCAGATGTTTTTAAACTCGACCGATTTTGATTCTACACGCATCGCCTAGTCAACGTAGGCAGCGCTGTAGCAGTTAAGTGAACATGCTCCGAAACATTTGTCCGGTGTTGGCGAGAGTTCCGTATAAATGCCAACTGCGGGACCTTAGCTACTTACTTACTGTTGTGCGTCTGAATCCACGGGTGGATTAGCCTGCTTCATTGATGTCTCGAATCACACCAGCCTACGCGCGTCGATCGGAGTCGAGATCGTTGCAGATCTTGAAACAGTCACCTTCCGACTTCCGAACGCCGTAGACTGTGTGCAATCCCGGGGTGTCTACATCCTTTTTACAGTCGACGGCCTGGTTTTCGTTGACGACAGGTACGGGCATGTTTGGGGTCGAGGACGAGTTTCGTGAGCACTTAGCCTGTCTTTCGGTGGAGGTGGCCAAACCAGTGAAGTCCTCCGGTGGATGTGAACAGAAAGTGGTTGTAATTCGTGCATCGCTCTCGAACGCAGCGTTCGATACTCGGTCAGTATATCGGACGCACAAGATTACCCTTAGTTACCGGTGGTGGAACACATCTGAAGATCGCACATCCTGTGACCTCAGTGGCTACGTCTCGCATCCATAAAGCAGGACTGGGAGGATCGCTTCAGCGGCACTACTGTTCATCAGCATGAAGATGACTCTTGACACTGCCTCCAACGTGAACGGCTTATAGGTATTGCTTACTACCTAGTCGTGTCAATGTCCAAATGTCTCGTATTTATGTTGCAACCGTTTTTCGTTATCCCGGTTGTGTGCGCCACGCGGGTTGTGGCTATCCGCGATACGACTTGGATACCATTGATGCTTCGTTATTCGGCTTTCTTGCATGTCTTACACGGGTTTCCCTGCCGTACATGGGGAACATAGCACTTATACCACCATTTTCGTCTCTACAGGCGCGTTTTTCCATGTCTCGGTTTTGTGAATAAAATTGCCCGCCATATTTCTCTGTTTCAGGCAGCAACGGTTCGCAGTTATTTTGCATCAAACTTGTCCCCGCCGAATCAACGAGGCTTCCCATCAGCCACACGTGTTTCAATCGTCTCGATTTGCCCGTTTACGAATCCTATGATCAAATGAGCTCTAAGCTCAACATGGCCATTGAGGAGACCGAAGGGTTTGGCCTTCAATGAGCAAGGTTCACGCTATGTGAGATTTTTGTTGTGTAGGTCTTCCCCGCAAGTGGCCTTGGCCATACAGACACGTCTGTTGGTCAAAAATTGATAACTTACTTGACCTTTTTCATAGACACAAGGAGAATGTTTTTTCGATTGCCAAATCTGTTTTCAAACATGCTGAAAATGAACTTATTTTAATCATTTCTTCACTTTCATCGCTGTTTTATATAACAATCATATATTAAAATTTATTTGAGAATTAATATTTGTTGATATTTTTCATCAAATTGCAAGCCAAGTTAAACGATCGACTTTCATTTATTGATTTTTTACGCAATATCACGTGACTCATTTGCGACGCATGTAGACTCGTGATGTATGATCATGAACTGCTATGCAACATTGGCAGTGCATCCAACAATGTAGCGGTAGCACAGCGAATAGGCCATTCTATGGTCAAGATTCAAACCCCCGGTGCCTAACCAGTATTTGGGTGTTAAGTGAGTAGCAACAATAATAAAATCTCTATTGCGTGAACTAGTAAGTAAACCGGAGATAACGGTAAGTTGTGTGGGTCCCAGCGGCTGGATGAGGAATAACGTAAGCCCCCGAGAAGGCGGTTTGCAGAAATGGTATCGGTTGTTGTATCCTCCTGTTTAGCAAAATCCCTTTACCCGAAGATGATTTAAGTGTATACGGTTCGATAGACCCTGAATCTGAATGCCCTCTCTCTCGTCGATCGGTTTACTAACTCCTAACACTTGTAAATTGTGTCTATTCATCATGACAGTGCCTAACTGGTGCTCAGTTCGACGTGTTTATTTTTGTAGTTCGCGTTTTTCGTTTAATATTTGTTTGAATCTCATCTTGCGTGAAAACGTTACATCTCTATGGTGACCTAACGATTTCTCGTAAACAACTGAAAATCTATCGATTTTCAATTTTGTCCAGCTTTTTTACTCATCCTATACTTTTTTCACAGCTTGGCGCCTCTGTGCTGGAGCGGTTACTGGGTCCGACGTTTGTCACGGTGGTTCAGGTGTCTACGCGGCACTACGAATGGCGAATTCGTCGTAACACCATCATCATCAGAGACAACATAACACCGGTAGCATGTACCAGATGCTTAACTGCCACACTACCATGATAAAGTAATATCCTAGAACATAGGAACTGATGGAACTTAAATAGCTTCGGATTCTATAGAAGAGTGAGCACAAGCAAACTGGCATGAGTTGCCTACACCTCAAATGGAACACGCATTCAAACAAGTTTGGTGAACTCGCAGAGTGACATCTGCACGACCGCTTCCTGGTGGCTTTCATTACCATGCTTCCTAACAAGCTTTCCTCCTCAATACAGTTGACAACATACAAGGATAAACGAACACTCCAAGAACATGCTTAGTGCAACACCGCCAGTGAACACGGGATCGGGTCTCATCCTGAAGCCTCCCCGTCCACTGCGATATCTGATTGCGAGACCCCCTGTCTGGAAGACGTGTTGCGCCAACTTTGTAAAGCTTACTAGTACACGATAATGTCAAGCTGCCAGAAACCGGTTGTGGTGTGTAAGTGCGGGGGATGTGAGTAACGCTTTACATTGGTTATCCAACAGCGCCTCGAGCACTTGACCATCAATCACTCTTTGCTTTCGTGTTTGAACATCGCGGTTAGTTGTAGGAACCCTATAAAGCATAGACTTTATTAGTAAGCTGCCTATGCCATGTGCACGGATGTGCAATCGTGCAGCATGTCTGTGCTGTACGGCTAACATCGTGCTAAATTGATTGGCCAACGGTAGTGAGCTGCATGCTGAAATACGCTGTAGTCTCACTACCATTTCTATCCCCCCCTCATATCTGTCTAGGCCTGGGCAACCTGACAGTATCTTAGCCCACGTACAGTCTCTGACTGTGCGGCACTTTGCCTGGATCAGGCTTGTGCTTTCATACATCATACATGTGAAGGTTTGGCCAGCACAGGATCTACGCCAATCGGGATGTAGCGTCGCAAAGAGTATTTGTTTCGAAAGTCGGTGGTTTGTCATCTGTAGAATTTGCCCCAACCAGGTTGTGATCTGCTTCCGTATATCAACATTACTACCGAAAAGCTTATTTCGGAGAGCATACTATCCAACGTTGAGGTTTCCAGCTGCGTCATTTTAGAAATCATTCTCCCCTTTAATTGACCAACTGAACCAATTGTTTCTCGGTTCTGCTTTTCGAAAAGTTCAATACTTTTAGTTGACTTAGATCCACCGAAGATAAGCATAAACTGTCTTATGTATTCCCACTCAAGTCATCTGCAAAGTGATGTGTTGCGTTGCCTAACGCAACGGGCTGATAGGCTGACCTCGTGTACGAGAGTCATTGTAGACATTCGTGCCATCAATGTGGATTTATTTTATCACGAACCATTAATCTGATTTCTCTAACGCATCACCAACATTGTCCAGGATCGTGTATGCATAAGATCACAAGCTTCCATCCAAGCGAATTGGCGCACAGCCAGAGTCTCTACCACGGATTCTATTTGTAGACTACTTCTGGTTGAGCTTTACCGTAGATGTATACCGTTTGTTTATTTTTATTTTGCATCCATCGATGCATCATTATGGATAGCATCGCACCGGCAGCAACTATCGAGTGGTGAAATGTCACTCGACTGTGCCGCATTAAAATACTATCACGATTGCTTTGGTCTCTGGCCTTTACATCCACTGGACCTGCGGAAGATTAGACAAACGCACACTGGGATGACAACTTCTGGGCAGCTTTCGCTCACACGCATCATACAACAAGCTTTCCTCGTCACTTCAAACACTCCAAGTAGAGGTTTACTGCCAAAAACCGCCACTGAACACGATTTCAAACCATATCAATAAGTGTACGAATTCGGATCTCTTGGACCTCAACCTGGAATGCCTAGTCGCCTCAACTACAACGAATTTAGGCATTCATCTGCTCGAGCCAAGTCAGAATCTTGCCACCCACGCCGCTCCCTGTAAACGATTGGTAAACATAACCGCTTTAGGAAAATGATGATTTGCCAATCGGAATACGTGGCCTAAACAAGCTTGTGTTTTATAGCTACGTCGTTGCCAAAGATTCTATTCTATTCCATTGCACTACCTCGG
>JACCGJ010024669.1:0-36165 GCA_013407085.1 Atriophallophorus winterbourni
ATCCGTTGCTTAAGGGAGTTGTACCGAATGATTGTATTGGCGTGATAACACCTATCTTCAAAAGCGGTTGCGGACCTGACGATGCAAATTATCCTCCCGTCACACTTTTACCTGTTATTGCTAAGCTCATGGAACGTATAGTCTCGAAAAGAATGGTTGCACACTTTGAATCACAGAATTTGTTTTCGCCAGCGCAGCATGGATTTCGATCCCATCGCTCTTGTCTAACGAATCTTCTCATAGCGTTGAACGACAGGACAAAGAAGATGGATAAAAGTTCTTGCATCCACGTCTGTTACCTAGACATTTCAAAAGCTTTTGACAAAGTCAATCATCATTTGCTTCTTCAAAAACTGATGCGTTTAGGAATATGTGATCCTCTTCTCTCATGGTTGTGCGACTATCTGTCAGATCGCGACGCTAAAGTTAAAGTCAACGGAGCGCTATCTCAAACATTCAAAACCACCAGTGGAGTCCCACAAGGATCTGTGCTAGGCCCGCTCCTCTTTCTGCTGTACATAAATGATTTACCCCCCTAATATCGTCCAAAATGGTCCTGTTCGCGGATGATATGGAAATTTGGAAGCCAATAAGCTCTGCAGAGGATTGTGAGAAACTGCAAATGGATTTGGACAGCGTGTCGATTTGGTCGGCCACGAATGACATGTCATTCAACATACAGAAATGTATGATGCTCCATCTTGGCAAGAATGTTCCTTGGACATATCGATTGGGAACTGAAAACCTAGCGTGGAGCTCGTTAGAAAAAGATCTTGGAGTGTGGATTAGCGGGAACCTGAAAAGCACAGCGCACTGCCAGAATATATATCGACGGGCAAACATATTGTTAGGTATCTTTCGAAGAATATTTGGAAGATTCTGTCTGGTAACGTTACCAAGGATAATGAACCTCTACCTTCGCCCTACGATGGAGTATGCGGTAGAGGTCTGGGCTCCTTGGCTTCGAAAGGATATTGCTCTCTTCGATAAAATCTATCATAGAGCAATAAAGTTAGTGATGAGTCTTCGCAATGTTCCGTACACCGAAAGATTGCGACATCTTGGTCTTTACCCAAAGGAGGATACGACGCGATATTATTCTGACTTATAGAATTGTGTCTACCGAAGGACATCCATTAAAACACTTGCTCGATGTGTGTGATGGAAAAGTGACACGCGGACATACCTTATCCCTTTACGTTCCCAGTTCCCGTGTTGATTGTCGGCGCCATTTTTTTCGCCGTACGTGCTATATTTCTTTGGAATTCCCTACCCCAACATGTGGTGGACTCTCCTTGTTGGCGGCGTTTAAAGCGAAATTTGACTTACATATGCAAAAGAATAACATTCGTGAGCCTTACATTTGATATTCACTATTGCTTTTATACTTTTGTATTTTTCATGTTTTTATTCATACCGTAATCCTGTGGTGTTGTAAAGTATTAACTTTTTTAACCATAAACCCTTGAATCCTTGCATGCCAAAGCTTGTCCATTTTCACTGAAATATTGGATTGGGCTTCGTTGTGCAAATACGTTTTTAAAAATACGGTTTGACAAAATCATATTAGACCTTACTCAAAGAAAATGTCTTCTACCAATAGGTTCCTTCTAAAACGGATTTTAACCTCGTCAGTAATGCATAATCTAAACACATTACACATACCTGGCAATCGAAAGGAAAATGTCTGAGCTCCAAGGTTTCATGAAAAACGCCTTTGATTCTCCGCTTTTCGACCAAGTAGGCTTCGAAATCCGGTTCGGTGAATTCAACCTCGTGGCTAACAATTTCGATTGGCTCTCCTTGAGCGTTGTCCAGCAGCAGTCGTGGGTTCCAAAATTCATCGTCCTGTAGACGGAGCTGTCAATTGCAATGAGTAATGCAATGAAATTTGAGTACAATCAGTTAGAGCAGTTTTTGGGTAACGTTTCAGTTCTGACACAGAAGCTTCGTCAGACCAAGGGTGATATTCAGGACAGGGAACATGATTAAGTAGTAGTCAACCCACCACCACTTATTTGACCTTACCGCTAAACAGTTTATAGTACGCCTACAGTGTGTCACGTCTCGTGGGAATGACCAGGATCAGTGGTCCATTTTCCTCACGGTGTGTATCCAAATCAATCTGATACAAGTGAACCCGGTCAAGGTCAGTTGACACAACTGCACACATACGTAAAAGTACATAACTAACGGGGTTAAGGTTAACCTATTTTTGAAGAAAAACAATAATCTAATTAACTAGTAGGTATAAGGCGAATAAAAAACTATTTACTTTCGCATCAGTGCCGAGCGCCAGATTGTGGAGATTTCTACCCCATCCACCTTATTGACTGCCAGTGGACCTGCCTTCGCAATTTCGACCGCCTCCGCATGTAGGCGTTCGCTCTACGGTTTAATACCGCGTCTTAATATTTCCACATTGTCTAGATCGACGCTGTGGCCCGTATCTAATGAGTACGATAAAGTTAGACTTCCAATTCCAATCCTGATATAAATCTAATATTCATTTAGTTCCTTGTAGTTGTCAAAATATATGTGGTAAGCATTTAAGAGTAAAACATTTCATCGTGGTAATCGCACTATCCAGAATTCCGTTTCCAAAACGGAACACGTTTTGTTTGTGTATAATCGATTTCCCTTTTACTGTTTAACATGTTTAAAACAGCGAGCAGTTTATTGGCTCAAACTAGATTACCAAACAATTTTTTTCTATTTCTGATTCTCATTCTTATGTCGTTCCATTTTGTCTTGGATGGGAGCATTTCATGCGCTATCTTGTCCAGTCAGTCATTCGTCGCTTCGATCGTGAAAGATACTGAAATGATTTATTGCATTGCGAAATTTTTCGATATAAAACATGTTTGCTTTCACATCGATAAAATTGTATTTGGAGTTCTTTTATTAATAAATCGCCAAGCATACAAGAGCAGCTGAGCTTGTTCCGTGTAATTGGAAGATGTCACCAAACTTCAAATTGCGCCTACTAAACTCTAACGCGAATATTCCCACTTTAGTGTGCTCTCTGGTTTAAATGACGATGCTATTCTCTCGAATTATTAGCGAACCGCAGTGCTGTGGATATAATATATGTAACTGGACAAAACACAAAAGCGCCGCAGTTATTTTTCAGACCAATACCGAAACTGATTTCCACGAATGTATATGAGGAGGATTTCAGGTTAATTTCGCTTTTTGAAGCCACACACGAATAACTGATAGCTTTACCGATATACGAATATTTATTTATCATGTTCTTCAGTGGTTCGGTTATTTAAAAATTCATTTTATAATGATCTACATTGATTGATTTAAAGTTATTTGTTGAATATTCTTAACGAATAAGTCTAGCAGATTACTTGTGAAATCCATATGTGTGATGATATGATATAATATCGTTCATTTAACAATATTTTAAGCAAAACATCACCAAAGAACAAGTGTTGTATTAAACAAGATTTTGCCAACTCTACGTGGAAATGTCTGCGCGGCTGTTTGACGCAGTAAATTGATTTCAATCAAAATACAAATCACAAGTTTTGTAGTAAACTTCGGTGCGCAGGCTCAAATTAATTGCAACCTACGTACAACGATTCAAGTTAAATAACCATCGCAAGAATAAACTATGTAAAAGTCACCACGTATATATGCTTCAGGCAAATAATCTGCAACTTTAATGGCACACCGTAACCTGGATAAACATGTACTAACAACAAAAGAGTGTTGTGAGCTCTTTTAGTGGGATTTATAGCTAACGTTTGAACGAACAGCTTGTCTAAATACTAGAAAACATATTGAGCATGTGAATAGGGTAAATCAATAAAGTTGAAACATAACAGCTTCATATACAGCAATAAAGCAGAAGAAGAAAAAGAAGAATGACTTATTTGAAATTTCAGATTAAACCAGATATTGAAACAAACTAAAAATGTAATAATAACAACTAAAACTAATGTAGATAATATATACGTATCAACGTGAGAAATTCAAGCTTTATGGTGAAAAAAACAATTAGCTGTAAAATACCATTGGATATATGTATGAAAGTTAAACAATTGTTACTTTAATGTTTGGTGTCCATGAACGTCAAGGGAGGTGCAAAAGCAATTCCAATTGTGACATGGAGGGAAGAAGTCTCGAACGGAAAAATATGATTGGGTGTATTTGTTTTTCAAAGTATATGTGTAAGAATTAATCATAATGGGATTTCAGTAAACTGGGAAAACAAATCATTATTCAAAATAAATGATCGTAACGATTGTATAAATATCATTTCGTATCATGAGGAAACAATTCCTAGCGGTAGGCTGTTCCACAAAACGCATACACCGACGGTGTACAAGTTGCGGTGACAGTTTAATCGGGAATGTGGGATTTAAAGGGTCAGATTGTGCCTGCGTGTCGGGAGATTGGAACGAAATGTATAAAGGTGTTTGATTTGGTGAGACCTCGTATGAATTATTGGGTATGTCAGGATTGGGTCAGCTCAGATGCGTCTGCGTTCGTGGGTGCACAATCCAAGTCTAGTCACTCGATGCTCAAAGGGCAGATTATGCAATCCAGTAACCATTTTGGTTGCCTTATGATAAATCCTTTCGAGGAGCGAGTTGTCTTTTTCCAATCATGGTGTCGAAGATCGTACTGTATAGGCCATAGCTGGATGTATGAAGGTATTGAGTATATTTTCAATATGTGCGGTGGGGAACGTCCGAATATACGTCTGAGTGATCCAAGTACGCTACATGAAGGATGAATAAAAGGGGTATCCTGAAGGTACTCACAACACTCTCACTGTCCTATCGTTTCTGTGATGAAGTGTCACTGTCTTGATGTTGTTGTTGTTTAACAGTATCTGTCGCATTGACAGCATCTAGAAAGCCTATAATGATTAAACTGCGTTCATTAATTTTCTTACGAACATCAAGACCTCTTCTATTTTCTCACCAGGGGTTGTCGGCGTAGATTCGAGTATTGCACTCGGGAATCTCATGTAGCAAGTAATAATATAAAAGAACAGTTTCCGTATCCTTCTCACTGTTTAGTGTTATTTTCAGTACATGGTTCACCGAGACGTGGGGAGCTTGTGTGCCGAATCAAACGTGTAATGACTGTCGGTCTGATGGTTTTGGAACACATCATCTTACATAGGTTGAAACAATGTTCTATGTCGTCTATTCGCAAAACGTGGCTCACTAGATTCCTGTATGTTGGTACAGATTACACTAAGATTTTTTTGAGGTCTTTTAATCAGATTGTTTCAACCGAACCTTCTGTTTAGCGGACCGCTTGGTCTTCGCAAACCTTGTTAAAGTCAGAGGAGTTTAGGTCAGACATACCGTTGACAGTCGGTTTTATGAAGGCTGTGTGTATGAAGAGAACGCTGTGCAAGATTCTCCGGGAGATTTATAACAGTTGAGCATTCGCGTGGAATGATCTGTGGAGTGTATATTTTGTCTGGTTGGCATTACAGACTATATTTTCCGATTTTGGGGTATTTGTAGCTGGCAAACCTAGAGTTCTGAGCTTTAACTAGAGTTTCAAGTGATGCCTTTCATGTTAATATGTTGAGCTGTAAGCTCAACATGAGTTCATCCAGGCTGCACAGCTGGACACTTGTTGAAGCACGCAGAATCTCGTTTGGTTTTGTTCGACAACAACTTTCTCACAGAAAACGCATGTTTCGCTACGCCAAGGCGAAATCAAAAATAAGGTGTTGATATTCCCTCGCATCCCGGGGCTGTCTCCATACACGCTTTCGGTGTTCTTCGATTCTAGTATGAATTTCCCTGGAAGTCTGCCCTAAGCAAACACCCGAACAGTTTTTACAGTTGATTCTGCAGACGCTTTTCGTAATGCATCAGAGTCGAACGGATAGTTTTCCCCTTCTTATAAGTTACGCGTACGTCCGCTTGGTTCAAGATTCTACGTATCGCTTCAGATGTGCATTTTTCATACGGTATACAAACTATATCTAGCCAATTTTTCTCCGATTTGTCTGACGGGTATTTTACCTTCAGCAATTGGCGTTTTACAAAACATTTTGGATAACCGTGGTCTATGAGACATTGGCTCGCTTCACGGTGCGCCTGTCCTGACTATCACCCTTGGTCTGACGAAGCTTCTTTGTCAGAAGTGAAACGTTACCCCAAAACTGCTCTAACCGACTGCATTCAAATTTCATTGCATGCATTAGATTGCTTCATTTTAACGGGCTCAACCAAGGCGGTAAAAAATCGATACGGCCGGAGTTGCTCGATGTGGTATAGTGTAGAATCTTGTGATATCCCTGAGAATGATGTCGATCGCATAAGGAAAAGAAATTTTCAAAACTGTCTGTAGAAAATTTTTAGAAATGAGTAGGCTTGATCATTAAACGATTTTGATATAATGCATGATCAACATTTAATGAAGGAGAATTTATATACGGTACACACAGACATCCTATCGATATCATGTCACTGAACTAATTAGTCAAGTTATATTAATTGTTTGCGTGATCGGTCTGATTATAGTTCCTATCTTGCAATGGATTCCTTCGTTTAGTTGGTCAGTTATTTTACTCTGCATAGGTTATAAACCATCATGATTTGGTTATTATTGTTGTTGGCCTCCTTCAGGCAATAACGATCATGGGTGTACATCACAATCGCATGATTTGTTCACGTTCCACATCTTTTTGAATCACTAAACTGTCCGATTCGGGAGGAACAATCTCTCCCACAGCGGTCCCAGCGATAGGTAGTATTCGGTTTATTGGCGTCAGGTGCACGCCGGCGGAAAGCGTTCGGCTTCCGTTCGAGTCTTGCGTGGATGGTCCAGGTTTCACTACCGTATTCACGCGCTGTATACCATCATCTTTGTCTTAACAGTCAACTTGCAGTTATCTCAGACACTAGAGTTCAATCGGGACAAAATGACGGCTGCTCGGCCGACACGCTTGTCAATCTCCGTGTCTAGCGAGATGTTATCCGCCATGGTTGAACCAATAAATGTTAAATGATGTGCTAGTTCAAGCTGACAGATCCAAATGTGATGATGATGTGAAAAATAATAGTGATTGAACGTCATGGTTCGTTGTACGAACAGTGGCTTTAAAGCCTAGCATTTTTACCACATTTCTACCGTTACAAGGCTCCCTGAACATGATCTTGCTGATTACGGCAAACAGCCAGAAACCGGTTTTGCTGTGTAAGAGATGTGGATGTGAGCACCACAATATTGTGGTCATTTATGAACGAATTGAGTGCGTGACCAAGAAGCATTTTGTGCTTCTGTATTTGAAAATCGTGTTATTTAACAGTGGCCTACAAGTATAACGTCAGTTAAGTAAAATTTAGTCTTCAATGTTTAGATGTAATGAATGTTTAGACAGTAAATTCCAGACGTGCGGGCAAAAATGGCGCCGACAATCAATGCGTGAACTTTGGTTGTCGAGGCATAGGATTTGTCTGCGTGTCACTTTCTCACCGCACACTTGAATCAATATACTGCACAATATACTGCAGTTTCATATAATTTTATGTTAGATTCGAGAAATTTAGAAACAAAATTTGTCGAAACTTCACGACTTGTCTATGAGAAACGTCTAAGTGCTGTGCATAATGTGCGGTTAATGCAAATTTGGTGAATTTGAGTTCGAATGCTTTTGTCTATCTAAACGAGCGCAGAACCCACCATGGGCTGTGCGGTACTTAACCAGCTTAGGTTGACTCAGGTGAATGAAATTTAAGCTTGATCTCTGTTCGTACTGACACCATTGACCTGACGAAGCTGCTGAGTCGGAAGCGAAACGTTACCAATAAACTGCTCTCACGGATTCATTACAAACTTTCTTTTTTTCATGATTATGATTCCCCGATCGGTCACGAACATTTTTTATTACTTCACTAAATATTGTTTTGCATATTGAACAACTCAACCGTTAGTTAGTATAATCCAACTTCACTTTCTATATAAGACAATTTAAAAAAAACAGTGTCGTTAGTTGGCTTTAAATTATTCCACACCGCTAGGGGTGTGCGGCAGA
This sequence comes from Atriophallophorus winterbourni, assembly GCA_013407085.1. Classification (NCBI taxonomy): domain Eukaryota; kingdom Metazoa; phylum Platyhelminthes; class Trematoda; order Plagiorchiida; family Microphallidae; genus Atriophallophorus; species Atriophallophorus winterbourni. The sequence goes on from JACCGJ010024669.1 coordinate 8,027, forward strand.
CTATTGGCCTGGATAAAGGATTACTTGACTGGTAGAGTTATAAGGGTTAGAGTTGATGGGGTACTATCCAGACCAGTAGAAGTTACCAGTGGTGTACCTCAAGGCTCAGTCTTGGGGCCAATACTCTTCCTCGTGTACGCGAACGATATACCCGAAATCGTACGCAGCAAAATCATTTTATTTGCGGATAACATCAAAGTCTGGACTAGCATGCGCACCATAGAAGAATGCCAAATTCTCCAAAAAGATCTCGAAGCACTTCACAATTGGTCCTTGAGGAACTGCCTTCCATTCAACATCCAAAAATGTAAAATGTTAAACGTCGGTAAATCCTTCGAATTCACATACTCTCTGGGATCTCAGCAACTTTCATGGGTTACTGAAGAGAAAAACCTGGGCGTGTGGATTAGCAGTAACTTGAAGTCTTCACAGCACTGTTCTGTTGTATACAAAAAGTCCTGCCAAAGCTTAGGATTGATCAGAAGGATCTTTGGTCGTTTCTCAAAGCAGATACTCCCACGTATAATTAACACCTATATCAGACCAACGATGGAGTATGCTGTTCAAGCATGGTCCCCATGGTTACAAATGGACATAACCTTGCTGCAACGGGTATACCACCGCGCTACAAAACTGGTGACCGGGCTATACAATAGGCCATACGAGGAGCGGATGGCAACGCGAAACCTCTTTGACTTTTCGTACCGTCGTCTCAGGGGTGACTTGATCCTGCTGTTCATTATTCTGCATACATTGGATCACCCACTTGAACACCTGTTTCATCGGCAAGAAGCACGTGGTAGCAGATCGCAGGGCTACAAGTTAATTATTCCACACTCCAGATCAAATTGTCGTAGGTTTTTTTTGCTGTCAGAGTTTGTTTTATATGGAACTCCCTGCCCCCAAAATATCATTTACGCAACAAGCCTGAACATGTTCAAGGCCGAACTTGACAAGTATATGTTGACCAAACCCAACCTTGCACCTGAATACACGTGCTGAGTTTCCATATGGAAAAAACATTTGTGTTGTTTTTATGCATTCCCTATATTTTTAATCTGTGGTTACTGTAAAGTATTTGCTTTTTGGACCATTAAAACTTTGAATTACTTTGAATTACTTTGAATTAAATTTCTGAAAAAGCAACTTCTGCAACTTTAAATCAATCACTCGGGATTTAACCAAACAAAATGTAATCTCCCTCGAAAGGACACGTTTTCCCGCATAGCATTATCGATCCAGCGACATTGGGTTTGGTGGGCAAACTTGCGGTTAAACGAGGAATCAAATTATTTGCTTATTGGCTTTAGAGTTTATGATTTAGAATTTACAACCTTAAACTTCTGTGGTAGCAAGCATACTTGATTATAATGTATTTAATGTAAAAGCAATTGATACCCAGGAGTTCATTTATGACCATCACATATCGCATATTTTGACACAGAGCCATCGATCTTTGAATTAAAAACTGCATGATTTGAACCCCAAAGAATTTCTTATTAGACAAGTTTGTAACGGAAAAAATCTACGATGGAAATCCGATCGGAATAAACAAAATCCTTAAAACAGGGACGGTATCAATTCCCAGCCATTATAAAACAGCATCTCACATGTTTCGACAACTGGTTCGATGAATCTACTCAATACGGCGTGATATTATTCTTATGGATAGAATTGTGTCTAACAATGGATACCAAATAAGACACTGATTTCAAGACTGGAGGGTAAATATTGACACGTAGACATACCTTACCCTTTAAATCCTTAGCTCCCGTATTGATTGTCTACGCCATTTTATTGACCACGTCGCTATACTTTTATAAAATTACCTACCTTAAAATGTGGCGGATTCTCCTTGTCTGGTGATATTTAAAATGAGCATCATTCTTGAACCATATATTTGATCTACCTTGCTCGTCGAATCCTATCGTTTATTTCATATTTTTATTCATACCGTAATCGTGTGGTGTTGTAAAGTGCAAATCTTTTAACCGTGAATCCATGAATCCCTTCATCTTTTCGTTGGAAACTGGGTTGTTCTGCGAAACGTCCATTCACTTGAAAATCTCTGTATTGCGCGAAAATATTTGTATTTGAATTTTTGCCATAAATTCTGTCATTTACCAGACACTACACTAATTCGCAAATATGTACCCCAAGGGTACACGTTCCGGTTAATCGTACATGGTATTATTATCATGTCAATAAACCATTTCTGGCAAACTTTGTGTTGACCAATAAAATGTTTTGGAGTCAATGCTTACGAACTTTAGAACATGCTGATAATTAGATTATGTTATATTTCACAGGACGCCCTTAGATTCATTCTATAAATTCTGTCGCCGGTGATTCGAATGGCCGAATGTTTTGTAACTTAATTCAACCTAAATACCACTACGATTTCTAATTTAGCTTTATAACACTTTGGGTTTGAAACAAACAGGATGTGTTCTAATACACGACTGCATCTAATCGGGTATTTGTGCGGTGCAATACTCACGAGATCCATTGGAGATAAAAATAACAGAAATGTGTAACATAACCTGTAGGTTAATCGATCGAATTTACAATTCCAGGCCCATATTTTACACACGTGCTAAAGTGACACAACATCTGGATACGTGTAAACGTAGCTTGAAACTTCCCGATTATTATGCTGATAACTTGTATTGGACGGCGTCGGACATATTTGAAAATGATCGAGATTCATCGAGAATAATTTTCTACATAAAGTGCAGAGCAATCTGTTAGTTTGGTTGGATGAAAAACATTTCGCTTCTGATTGACCAATTTTGTTAGATCTATATGCATTTGACGGTAACATATTTTAATTTTTCACAATTCGGACTGCAACACATCAGGTATTTTCCGTCTCGGTGGAACAGAATGATCTAACACTGCCTCTCAAAGCCAGTATTGGTTCGTTCCTGGCTGACGTTCTGTTCACTCCATCATTTATCGCACATTGCACAATATATGTGGACTCTCTAGCGTCAGTAGCCTTCTCAGACTTTTTACGGAAGTCGACCTTGTAGGTTCTGTCCCATGGTGCAAGCAAAATTGAACCGAATCATGACTCAGCCGACATAACTGACAGATTGACGCTGGTGTCTCGAAACTCCAACAAACCTGATTTCATAGAATATTTTTGTCCGAGACTTTACACAAAGTAAAATATGTTGCTGCATCCTTGCGAGCAGAAACAATCTCGGTTTACCTATCCGACAGCGCATGAAGATTTGCAGACGGGTTCATCAAAGTTCCTGTGGCATCAGTGAGTTTTTGATCCAAGGCACACACACTAACTCACAACGGCATATTCATCGATCGTGCCGGTCTATGACGCTCAACAACAGTGGTTTGAGCTGAGCGACGAGTCGCACAAAACAGACGTATCGCAATCTTGGTTAAGTTCTTGGTCACAGCTTAACTCAAATTCAAGTTCAAGGCATTAATTTAAATGTGCTGCAATGATATTTCCCATCATGATTTCATTTCGTGTTAATTCAGTGGACAAATTATCGTTCAACTTTTCACGGTTATCTCAGGGCGAATTACAACAAACACGATGTTTACATCTTTTGGACTGAATGTGATTTGTGACACAGCAATCGCCAACTGAAACTGTTGTATTTTGACTGAACATATCAACACAGCTTGCCAACGTGACATAAACACTTGGTCGGAGAGCGGATGCATATCGAATACCGCATTCGCCTTGACACTACTCAATACAGGCGAATGACTTCAGCGATTCGAGTCAAACCTTTGAATATATCGAGGAGGTGCAGGCCTCTGTGACTTCATGCTGTAGCGATCACAGGTGTCGCTAGGATATCAGAGGGGGCAGCTTCGATACTGGTCGGCACCGATAACATGTGTATACATTTCATCCTCAAGGTAAAGAGTTTCCATGTTTTCGAAACAGCGTTTCCTTTCTTCCAGTTTCCTTATCTCAATTTCAATATCCTCTCCTTTTCCCCTCTCGTTGTGTCGTGCCTCGGCTGATTCAGGGAAACAGTGTGCGAATGGTTAAAAAGATATTGAAAAGGAACTGTGGGGAGAGTTATTAGTGAAACTGTTATCAAGAAAGGTATCAAAAATGAAACCACCTCATCAAAGAAATCATTCTGGAACGACTTGCCATAACTTTATTAGGACATTGCACCAGCGATACGATTCTTTGGCGAATGCACTCAACATTTTGAATTGAAATCCACGAACACTGATGGACATCCCGAAGTAACTGAGCACGATTGAGTGCTGTATAATTGATTACTTTTGATTGTAATTGCCAATCAAGGAAAATTCCAAAGTGGAGTGACGCACAAAGTCCCCAGGTTAATCATAACCAAACGAGGATTTGTAAATAAATGTAATGTATGAAAAACATACCTCAATTATTGTGGTCAACCAGGTAAAAATTCGTGTCAATGTCGAAAACCATATTGACTACGTCCTAAGTTACGTACACGAATGAAAATCCGGTTAAAGCTTGAATTATCGAACATCCCACGCGATCGAGATTACGGCAAATTTTGCGTAGTCAATCAAGGTCAAAATAAGCCAAAGTGTTCATAAAGCGTTAAGATAATGACAGGCAAGAAAAGAAATGTTGAAGATGAAATTGATGGAACACAAAGAACCATCAATCCAATGACGCCATTTAAACATTTTAAGAGTAGATTTGTGGAGGATCTAAAAATGCTTGTGAATACTTTCAACATATAAATACCATGGCGAATAAGAACTTGAGGAATAGCTCACGAAACTATTCTGCAGCAGTTGTGGAATAGGAATCACCGAATGTAGAAATGTTTCAATTAACACGAACGACCGAACAAGACAAAACAAAAAAGTTGTTCTAATTAATGTGTTGCCTTCCACAATCCCATCCCTTCAAACACCACTACCGGGGTTTCTGGCTATTTTCCGTCGTTCAGGTGAAGATGTAAGATCAGGTTCAGTGAGCCTGAGTCATACAGCATGAAACATGTTAGGGGGGCGTGTATGTTGGAATGCACGCAAATGTGGATTTTTTGCTTAAGGTGATGTTTTTATCAAATCGGTTGTTATCACGTTTATGTTGTTATTTGGTACAAGGAGACACTCGCTGTTTTGTAACTGTATTCAGTAATAACATAATACGGCAAAATGCTGTGAAAACTTACACTTTGCAAATGACGTCGAGGAGTCAGATCCGCTGCCGGGTTGTCTGTGGGCGTGAAGCCGAAACGTGTTTGTCCACGTTTTTCCGAATTGTTCCATTTGGCATCAAGCAACGGCTCTCTCCATCTGGCTTGAAGGAATATATCTGCCTGGTAACGTTCGTTGACCGTGTCCACTTGACCGATTTTGACAAAAATTAACATGAGTTCGACGCGAACCTGGGCACACAATAGAAACATGTCGACAAAAATAGGAGACTATGGAGTAGAAATGATGTTGGAACAATATTTAAAGTGAAGAAGAACCGATAGGCATATATCGAACTTTCACATACTATCCGTTGGGTTTGTGTGTAATGGAACTCCTAGAAAATGTGGATTTTTGTTCAATGCTCTGGGCTAAATTCGTTTTCACGTGATTAAGCACATGTGATAGAACAGGTTGATCGTGGGACCAAACGTGTATTCATAGTGCAAATACATTTGAGTGCAATCGGTTAGAGCAAGTTTTGGCTAACGTTTCATTTGTGACACCCTACTTACGCGACGTGATACCCCTAGGCTTAGTATAGGGTGTTTTGCGGACGGTAGAAACAGAGGTAGTGGTGTGACTGTTACTTAGTAATGTTCCATATACTGACGAAACTTCTCTGCTAGAGATGTGACGTTACCCGAAACTTAATCTCAAATTTCTTTGCAGGTTGGTAGTGCCATTTTTATCCAACACAAGCTCAAACCTTGAATCTCTCCAATCTAATAACCGCAAACAACTCTTCGAGAAAACGCGAATCCCCGTGAATGAATAGCTTTCAAATCTAGTTGGCAAGTTCCAACAGATTGCGCATCTTGTGGATTTAGGTGGTATCATGTAAGTTTAGAGTTTGAGCTTAAGATTATGTTCCAAGTATAGTTGAATGCTTCCAATCCCGAGAAACAATGCACATATGTTTCGAAACCCGATAAATTTTTGGATCAGGTGACCTGATTTGCGGTTGGATCATTTTAAGCTCCAACACTTGGGTATAACTTTCATACTCTTCATCCGATCAGTGTGACGTTTGGATATCTATCTGAAAATTTGCTACGACGGATCTACTCGTACAATAATTAACAATGCACGACATGTCGTTTTTTTGTGTGCCTAAATCTTGGATTTTGTGCTCCTCCTTCGTTCATTGATTTCACGTCTGTGCTTCTGCTGTTGGATCTACCCATCAGTGTTTACCAATATTGGAAACTACTCGAAGGATTACACACAATCAATTTTATACCAACATTCTCAACGGGAGACTGCCAACCCGCGGTAAATCTGGTGACGAAATACACGTAAACCTCGTAAGTTCGCGCCAACTCTACACAATACCATATCGCCCAACTCATGCCGTACCAATTTTTTACCGCCTTGGTTGTACTTTTGGTTAACCCCGTTAAAATGAAATAATCTACTAAAGTGATGTGTTGCTCACAATCTACAATCTACTCTTCGCGAACCGTATCGTATGTGAGAAAGTGGTTGATGGTAAGGTCAAATCTGTCACGTGACGCAACTGATCACACGCGTGTCACTCGAAATGTGACAAATCATTGACCACGGAGGCGACATCGATCTTCAATGATGGAAATATTCCTGGTGTATGCTACGTCTGTAAACATTGTCGAACAAAACCAAACGAGATTCTGCGTGCATCAACAAGTGTCCAGCAGTGCTGCCTGGATGATCTCATGTTGAACTTACAGCCCAACATAATAACATTAAAGACATCACTTGAAACTCTAGTTAAATCTCAGAACTCTAGGTTTGCCAGCTACAACTACCCAAAAATCTGAAAATATAGTCTGTAATACCAACCAGACAAAATATACACTCCACAGATCATTCCACGCGAATGCTCAACTGTTATAAATCTCCCGGAGAATCTAGCACAGCATTCTCTTCATACAGACAGCCTTCATAAAACCGACTTTCAACGGTATGTCTGACCTAAACTCCTCTGACATTAACAAGGTTGCGAAGATCAAGCGGTCCGATAATCAGAAGGTTCATCTGAAACCATCTGATTAAAATCCAAGGGTCACACCGCAAAAGACCTCAACATATTTTAGTGTAATCTGTACCAACATACAGGAATCTAGTGAGACACGTTTTGCGAATAGACAGAAGCCCGACGTAGAACAATGATCTAACCTGTGTACGATAATTGATTCGGCAACCATAAGACAGACAGCAGTTAAATGATTGATTCGACATCCAAGCTCCTCACCTCTCGGTGAACCACGTCTACTGAAAATTACACTAAACAGTGAGAAGGTTATGGAAAATGTTCTTTTAAATTCTTACTTGCTACGTGAGTTTCCCGAGTGCAATACTCAAATCTACGCCGATATACCCTGGTGAGAAAATAAAGGCGGTCTTGATGTTCGTAGAAAGAGCAACGAGCGCAGTAGAATCCTTCTAAGCGTTCCAGAGTCTACCAATATGATGGAGGCTGTTAAACAACAACATCATCACGACATCAGGCTAAGCACATTTACGGCTATCTCAGAAACAAGATGAAGCATTGCCGTGCTAAGACACTGAAAACGCAAACTCAGAAGACGTTCCAAAATACCACTAACGTCCGGCTCTCCAAAACCGGTATTAACTTTTTATGCACAAATGCGAAGTGTTTGCGGAAAAATGTTGCTGGTAGGTAGGAACAATGTGATCAGGATCCGCATGCATTTGAAACATTGGAAGAAAGGTAAACAAGTTCCGCTTGCATTCCACTGTTTGATAAGGTTGGTACGACCAAATTGTTCAATCACATGAGCCCACACTCATGTAGACAGGGTTTGAACCTCTTACCACATGGAGGATACCATGTGGTGTAGCTTGCACCTGGAATCGTGAGAGAACAGCGAGACAGATCAAGAACTGGCGGTGAAGTAGCTGTGTTTCACAACGAGTGTCTTTACTGCACGAATGTTTCTGATAAGCGGTTTGTGTTGGAAGACACCATGTAGTGTAGCTTGCACCTGGAATCGGGAGAGAACTCCATTCTTGGTTTGATTTACCGCTACACCACCTCATCTGACGTCCACAACGAACTTTTGGTAGAAATAATCCACAACTCTGGATATCTGAGGGGATCCCAACTACTCATAATGAGTGATTTCAAATTTTTGAAACTTCACACCAAAAGATTGCACACACAGCGATTATTAAGTACAAATTCAGCCAGATGATTACTCTGATTCCCCTTTAAAACCAAGTAAATTCCTGCAATCAACAATCAGGCCACGACGAATCTTCAATCCTAGATTTGATTTTCACAACAGCGGTGGAGACAGTGCAGTATCAGTAGTACTCGAGGGCTAAGTGACCACCTCGTTTTGCTCTTAGAATTCCTGTGTAGCACCAGGAGGTCATCAAATTACGTCAAAATTATCAGAAGGGTCTATTACTTTGGCATTCGAGAAGCACTCAAGATTCTAGAAGAGAGGCATCTCGATAATACGAATGCAGAAACTCATTGTTCCGCCCTTTTAAGATACGTCGGTATGAAAAAAGACGAAAACTCAACCTATACTACGAATAGAAAAGCTAGAACATTTTTGTTTCAAACTCCGCAGCCGCACTCAAAAGTGGATAGCCATGCGAACTTCGGCATGGACTACACAGGATCACTTGAACAGACTTATCCTGGGAACATTTTCGTATTGTCTGAAACAAGGTGACGTCCTTAATTCGCGAAGACAAACAATATTACCACTGGATGCTGATAGACCAGATGGAATTTCATCCTAAGATAATCTACGCGATCGTAATCACCACGACTGAGGTTAAACCAAGAGTTTTCCAGTTCAGGTGTCAACTAATGTCAGGGATACAGCTGCCGCCCTAGCAACATTTATGCGCAATTCTATTTTCCAAAGGATATGCCCCTGCCAACACCTTTGCTAAGTTCAATAAAGGTGGAAAGTCGAAGTGATGACTATGCGAATCCTACTTTTGTGCGAAAGCATCTTCGCAGGATGAACGTTAACAAATCCCCAGGAGAAGACGGAATCACGTCAGGTATTCTGAAGTCATGCGAACTGAAGCTTTGCGGCCCACTATGTGATTTATTTAAACATACTAAATACGGGAATCGTACCGGTTGACTGGAAAATCAGCTTTATTGCACCAATCTAAAAAAATGGCAGTCGTTGGGATCCGGCCAATTATTACCCTGTGACGCTCCTTTCAGTGATTTCTAAAGTATTGGAACGCTTGTTGTTGGAGTCTTATCAGGCACCTCAAGAACCATGGAATACTTTTTCAGACACAACATGGTTTTGGAAAAACACGCTCGTGCTTGTCTAACTTGTTCACGACTTTAAACGACAGCAGGACGTTTTTTGTGGAACAGCCTACCGCTAGGAATTGTTACCTCATCATACGAAATGATATTCAAGCAATCGTTACGATCTTTTATTTTGAATAATACTGCGTTGACTTCAGTTTACTGAAATCAAATTATGATTAATTCTTACACATAAACTTTGAAAAACAAATATACCCAATCATATTTTTCCGTTCGAGACTTCTTCCCTCCATGTCACAATTGGAATTGCTTTTGCACCTCCCTTGACGCTCATGGACACAAACATTAAAGTAACAATTTGTTTAACTTTCATGCATATATCCAATGGTATTTTACAGCTAATTGATTTTTTCACCATAAATCTTGAATCATATGAAAATAGGAACAAGCGGTAAGGTTTTTACATTATTTTAATTTTTGCACGATTAGCAGGATTCCTCAAGATTATCTCATTGTTTTTCACCCAGGCTACCTTTATTGTATTTTGACGCTATAGTGTACTTTCGCAGCTCTGCTGAGATATTGCTGCCATTATTTATTTCTGCAAAAATTCAAATTTTTCAAGGCGAATTTCAAAGAACAACTCATCGAATTTTAATGTTATTTTAAATGATGGATTGACACGAAAGATTGTTAAAATTAATATTACGGCATTTGGGTCTCAATTATGATACGATTACGTAAGAGATCTAACATTTTTTATCTCATTTGGTCATCTGTATTCTTAAGTATTCCGATCTCGATCTCTCTCAAACTTATATCATTCATTTCTTTCAACGACAGAGTGCGTGAAAATCCGAAACCTGGAATTCATTCAGCAACTGAACCTTGAAAGCCCTCAATTTTTTAAATAGGCTTATCGATTAATTTCATCCCATGATGGCCTTCGTTATACATCACGTGACAGTTGACATATTCCCATTACGGCGCACTTCAGCATCGCCAGTTCACATGTTTCGTAATGTGGGAACCATATCAAATTAAACAGAGAAACGAAAGTGAGCTAGGCTTACCGCTTTTATGATGCGGGAATATCAATAATCGTAGAATCAGTACCAATTTATTAATGGCAATCATTTCATACATGAAGGTTATCCTTTATGCAGCGAAAAATATCACACGCTGCAACCGGAGAAGTTGTGAACTTGAAGTGGAATAACGCGATAAAATTGAAAGAAAGTCTGCCTCTTATCTAGTTTCGGTTGGTTTGAACGAAAAGTTCGAAGCCAGTTAATGTAATACAACTGAAAGCGACTATGTATTCTTAGGAAGATCATGTGCAGTGGAGGCAGTTTACTGGGTGCCCAAAATATAGAAAGGTGATATCAAGACCAAAATTAAGGTATGTGTCTGCATGCATCGTATACGTAACAAAGATTCGACTGTGAGCGCCATTAAACGTGTTCAGTTGGCAGTAATCAGCAATAATATCTGGTTGCTTGTATTTCCAGCAATTTCCATTTGCTTTCTGATTCGGGTAGTTAGATTCAATTAGTTAAGGATACGTCTCAGTGAAACTTGAAACAGGGAAACCTAATAACCCTAATTTTGACTTTGAGAAAACTGAGCCAAATCTTGCTGTCTCAACTTGATAAGGGCAGCTGCCGGATCCTGACTTGAATGAAAAATCAGTCATCCTACTCTCGCTGGAGTATTGCCAACATATTCAAAACAGTCACCGGTGCTGCATTGCTCCGATTGTAGGACTTAGCTTAGTCCTTACATGGAACTAGATTTCAAGTTACAAATGAGAATTTATACACAACTTTGTAAAATTGGATTTAGCGCAGTGAGAGCGACGTTCGATTGTCGGCCACGGATACGCATACCCGATGATTGGCAGCAGCAACGAAAACGGTCGTCTCTTTCGGTCCAGTTTTTCTGTAGTCATTTATTACTCATTTATTGATTCAAATCAAATCAAATTTCGTTTTGTCCCGCTTTATTACTAACGTTACTTGTACGTTCACAATAATTTACTCTTGAGACCTACACCATCCACGCAAGACACGAACGGAAGCTGAATGCTTTCCATTTACGAAGCATCCGCAATATGTTGAACATAACGTGGATAGATAAATTAACGAATGATGAATTGCTTTCTGAAGCCGGTCTACAGAGCGTGTTCACCCTAATACGACAGCGCCGTCTACGAAGGCTGGGTCATTTGTACAGGATGGAAAGTGTTCGTATTCCAAAAGATCTACTTTATGGTGTGTTGAAATCCGGAAGTCAACCATTGGGCATACATCACTTGTGATACACAGACGCTTGTAAAAGAAATATGAAAGCTCTCGGGATTGACCATACGGGTTGCGAAAAACTTGCTCTTGACAGCTAACATTGGTGGCAATGTATAAAGTGTCATGTTCAAGCTGGGGAACAAAAGATACAGCTCTTGGTAACTAAAAACACGGCGTGCAACTGACACTGATCGATCGAGTACTGCCAATCACGATGAGCGCTTCGGGAGAGTTTTCCATTCTCCAATCGGAATTTTTAGTCATTCTAAATGCTGCGGAGCATGAACTCATCATGCGCTAGTGATGTACACCCCTGGTTGACGTCGACCGAATGAGGCCAAAACGGATTCGTTACGAAGTAAGAGAGGCAATAAGGTTATCCCGAGATTGCAGTGCATCACCGCTGATTTGATTCGTTATATGATCGTACCAAGGTTTCCATAGCTGGAGTGGTTTGAAGGATGAGCTCCCTATTTCAAAATTGCTATAACGCAACGCGTCTGGTATACCGAATGAAAAACAAGTGTAGTTCCTGTCATGCAGGTATAGTCCGTTGTGGCCATGTGGAAATGATTCTATCTATAGGTGAAGGGACGCCTTAAAACCAATTTGCTTCGGGCAGGTGGAGCTCTAAATTTGATGAATGTGGTCCGCCTTTGTTGAATGGAAATCTCTATCTTAAACACAAACCTATCTCATGAAAAAGGCATCAGTTGTAGAGGGTGCACTTGCTGCGTTGGAAACAGCTAGTTCTCCAAATTAATCTGACATTGTGTGAATCACAGCGCCCCGATGGAGAGGACACACCACTGGAAGCAAGGGGAACCGATTAAAACTCTATGAGTCGGATGTCGTAGAGCTCAGCGCCTTGGGCTGCTTCCGACTGTGTTAGAAATATTCATTTCTAATTGGACGGCTACTGACATAATCATTATTTTGCTATGAATAAAAATTATATTTTTATATATATTTATTAATATATTGAGAATATTTGTTAACTAGACTTACCGGTGTAGACCGTGTGGTTTCGGACACCTGTTTGCTTGAAGGTGTGTCCAAACGATCTCTCATCATAAATTCCGCTTTCGTCCCAATCGCATTTTCTTGGTATTCAATAACTGGCGCAGGGCTGCTTATATTAGAGACAGTCCTATTAGTGGGACACCGAGCCACAAACTCTCGCACAGATAATTTGCTAGACGACCGGTTCTTATGTATCAATAAATCATCGATGTTCAATGTTTTTTCTTGGTCATTTTCAACGGAACTATTGAACCCACTGGGATGAAGGGAACCCGAATAAGCGTGCATTTTCTGGTTCAGCAGTAAAGGAGTCGATATGGGTCTCGATCTGATGTTATCCGTCCCAGCACGATGCTGATTGTCGGCGCTCCTCAATCTTGTTTGGTACACACGAGCACGATTAGGATTCCCGGATAGACTGTTATTTGCACAAATGACTGAAATATTGTTTGCCAAGCTTTTACTGTGAACGGACGAACGAGCCACCATACGAGGCTTTGTGTAGGCGACTTTTCTCAACGGCGGGTTCAATCCGAAGGATTTGTTATCGTCGAAAGTGTATTCTGACCTCGGAAGAATTTCTTCCGTGTAATCAAGTGGTTTATTACAACAATCTGTCTCGTACGTTCTAGCCATGAACCAAATCACTGCACTTGTCAGCCACGCGTATAGATTTTCAGAGCACAATATCAATGAAATCAGGGCGAGTCCGATAACATTCTGACCAATAGCGGGGGCTCGATTGTTTGGGTGCCAACGAACACGACCTTCACGTGTTTTCGGACGGACTGACGAACACACGCAAATGGTTTGCCGTCCCAGGGGATTAGACTTGGTCTAGCGGGGCGCTTAAATATTTACAGTAAAAACGTGAAGGTGCACTACACGTCGTGCCAAAAAGTTTATTTTAAGATAACGTTTGTCGGCATTGATAAAATACATTCGTGTTGCGCTGGAAGTATGACAGATTAAGTGGAATACTGAACTGATTTGCAAGGATTCAGGGTTCGCTGTGTTCAAACGTTAAACAACTGAAATCCAAGAAATCCAAATAAGGCGTGGAAAGAGCGTTCAGACATTAATTCCGGGTACAGGAATGTATGAAATAATATTCAAACGAATCCTTGTTCGGTAATCTAAACAGCTTTCTGATTTACTGAGTGATTGCAGGATGTTTCAGAGGTTCAAAACGTAGTAATCGGTAGAATCATCTGGTTACTTGTACCAAGAAACAGTAAAGTGGTGAAGAACGGGATAAAAATTAATGACGGATACATGTGACAGAAGAATTGGCTTTTTTCGTATAAAATAATTTCAACAGTTACAATAATTTCACCAAAAAATCTGGAAAGTAATTGACGAACAGGTCCCTACATCATGTCACAATTTGTCGACTGAACGATGTTTGTCCGTCTTGATTGAAAATTTCCACATATGATCCAGTTTATTATCAAATGGCGTAACAAAACGTTTTCGGACAAAACTTTCACAATAATTCCCACAATTTCGTAATTCGTTCAAAATTGAGCGTCCAAAATTTGCCTCAGTTGACACGAAAACATGATGTAGTTGGCCCACCGATAGCTTCAAAATTTAACGAAAAAAAGTGTGGCGAGATTAAACTTTTGCACGGCCGATTTGAAGGCACCCAAAAGATGCTCCTGCGCTCATTTTATCACACTGCGGCAGTGTATGCTAGCGCGTGTAATCTAGTTTCTAAACACAAGGTATTTCGGAAATCTTTGTTAAATACCTACGCGAATTGCGTCAAAACTATCATCAAGTTTCAAAGTCCTTTACTATTCTAAAAATTCACAAAATTCATGCGGTTACCCCTGAACATAAAGCGAACATATTCCTTTTGAAAAGAAGGCTTAGAACTTGTGAAAAACCTTCATTCACAAAGGCCTATGAACTTGTTGAATTGTGAATTTTTACGTTGCACAAAATAACCGAATTACATTATTCGACCGATTTCCGCTTAACCGTTTTTTTTTCAGCAGAGTTTAGACATTTAAAGCCTGTTAATCCTTTCAGCATAAGACAGACTGCCGAACGATGTACAATTTTGTAACGCATGTGTCATGGAGCACTGTGGGCATCGCGATGTCTCAGTTGTTGAAGTGACATTCAATCGAATTCTTCGAGTATTCGCCATGTGTCAGTGGACCAGCCTTCGCTTCAGTCCACTAGCTAAAGCACCGAAACAGCTAGTAGCCTTTGAACTGACTGTCGATGACCGCGTAACTAGCGAAAATCGCAAGTTGATGTACTTGCTACATTATTGCGTTGGCGATGCGAAGAGCGCAATTGAACATTGTATTTACCTCCCGGATAGCGAAGGATATTGTCAAGCCCGACGCATCCTTAAGACGGAGTTCGGTCGCCCACATGATATCGTCCAGTCTTTTTTGAAAGAGATTCTCAATGGCGATATCATTAATCAGAATGACATCGGTTCGCTTCGAAACCTGACACGCAGACTGCGCAATTGCGAGCTTGCTCTTGGACAGTTGAATCGCTTGAGCGAACTAAACAATACGACAAATTTGAAGTTAATTGTCGAGCGCTTGCCCAAACATTTGCGTTACAAGTGGGCTGAGTGCGTTGATGAAATCATTCGATTTGACGGAGAGCCCACCTTTGGGGACTTAGTTCGTTTCTTGGAGAGACAAGTCTCAATGGCTACTAGCTGTTTCGGTGCTTTAGCTAGTGGACGTGAAGCGAAGGCTGGTCCACTGACACATGCGAATACTCGAAGAATTCGATTGAATGTCACTTCAACAACTGAGACATCGCGATGCCCACAGTGCTCCATGACACATGCGTTAGAAGATTGTACATCGTTCGGCAGTCTGTCTTATGCTGAAAGGATTAACAGACTTAAAATGTCTAAACTCTGCTTCAACTGCTTTCAAGCAAACCACATAGCAGCTGACTGCAAACAAGCTTCTGGATGTGGGAAAGATGGTTGTAAGGGTAAACATCACCTGCTCTTACATCGTACCGTTCAGCGTGAATACGCAATGAAGATTAATTCAACAAGCACTCAAAGATGTAGCAGTTTCTTGTCCATCATTGCAGTGAGGGTAGTAGGTCCGAACGGAGTAGTTCTTACGAATGCACTTCTGGATAACGGGTCGGATGCGACATTGGTGACAGCTGACTTAGCCGAGGAATTAGGGCTGTCAGGTGCGCCAGCCTATGTTGACGTTACCTCAGTGCATGGTACACGCAAGCAAAAAACTGCCATCACGTCATTTGTCATTCAATCTCTGTATGATGGCACCAAAGTTGATGTTGATCAGGCGTACGTGATGGATTCTCTTCCCGTTGAAAAGGTGACAATTCCCGAAGAATCATTATTGACGCAATTGAGTCACTTATCCGACGTCAAGTTAACTCGCATTCCGGATAAAACGGTTCGTATTTTATTGGGAGTTAATGTTCCAGAAGTACACTGGGTATTACAGCAGCGGCTCGGTAAGCCAAAACAACCATTCGCACATTTGACACCATTGGGATGGACAATCATTGGTCCTACGTCGACAGTTGGGATAAAGCGTCGATAAATTGCCTCAACACCCAAAGAGACATAAACGAGGACATCTTGAAATTGTTTGAATGTGAATTTTCCGAGAATCGCGATCGCAGTACACTGTCCATGTCCATACAAGATAAACACATACTATCGATGGCCGAGGATGGCACGCGTTTTCAAAGTGGACATTACGAAGTACCTATTCCTTGGAAATTCGATAAGCGTCATGGCCCACGTAACCGTATACTAGCAGAAAAGAGGCTCAGCTATTTAAAGAGTCGATTGCTGAAAGACACGTCGTTGTTATCAAAATATGACGAAATATTTCGAGATTATCTAAGTAAGGGATACGTGGAAAAGCTTTTGCCTGCGGTTAATGAGGGCATTTGCTACATACCGCATCACCCAGTTTTGAATCCTCGAAAGCCGGATAAGGTGAGAATCGTGTTCGATTGTGCGGCGAAGTTTCATGGAACTTCTTTGAACGACTGCATACATCCTGGTCCTGATTTGACTAACAGCATCACAGGAGTGCTTTTGAGATTTCGCTTGAAGGAGATCGCAATATCAGCTGATATCCAGGAGATGTTTCTTCAGGTCCGTCTTCCATTAGTTGATCGAGATTCATTTTGTTTTCTCTGGCATACTGACGGAGATCTCAATCGTTCCCCAGAAACATACAAGTTGAATGTTCATCCATTCGGAGCAACTTCTTCGCCATTCTGTGCGAATTTTGCGTTGCGTAAAGCTGCTGACGATAATGCTGACAAGTTTAGCACGGACACTATATTAGTCGTAAAGAGGAATTTCTATGTTGACGACTGCTTGGTATCTGTCGATACTGCCGAAGATGCTATTAAACTGGCCGATGAACTCCGAAAGTTATTGCAACTTGGTGGGTTTCGTTTACATAAATGGGTTAGCAATAATGTATCGGTACTGGAAAGTATACCCGCATCAGAAAGAGCAATACACCCAGGTGATTTAAATATAGCAGATTCAAGTTTACAACACACTTTGGGTCTATGTTGGTCCGTTGGCAGAGATCTATTCAGATTTGTCGTCAATATTCCTCCTCGTCCTATATCCCGCCGTGGCATACTATCATGTATCGCATCATTGTATGATCCCTTGGGGTTTGTTGCGCCTATTTTACTAAAGCCGAAAAGATTGTTACAAACATTATGCAAGAAAGGACATAGTTGGGACGAGGAGCTGATTGGTGTTGAAAGGAGAACTTGGGAAATCTGGAAAGAAGAGATACAACTCGTGAAGTCGTTGGAGATTCCGCGATGCATAAAACCATCTGGGTTTAACTGTGAACATATGTCTCTTCATATTTTCTCCGATGCATCGGAGGTTGGTTATGGATCAGTAGCGTACGTGCGATATTCATCTCCAGAAGTAAAACCGTATTGCAGTTTTGTGCTGGGGAAAGCGCGTGTTTGTCCTCTCAAACCTATTACTATTCCCAGGCTCGAATTACAGGCGGCGGTCCTTTCAGTTAAAATGTTGCGAAACATATATGATGAACTTGGCTGGGATAATTTGAAGACTTACCTTTGGACTGATTCAACCATTGTTTTGTTCTATATTCACAATACTGAATCCCGATTCCAAACGTTTGTGGCTAATCGCATCGGTTTCATCCGTGAGCACACTGAGCCAACACAATGGAGACATATATCGTCTAACAATAACCCGGCAGATATTGGCTCTCGTGGTATTGACGCTCGAGAATTTCATTTGCTTGATCGATGGCTGTACGGTCCAGGTTTTCTATTGACTGATGAACATGATTGGCCTGCATATCGCCCGAGTGGCTTATCGCTTGATGAACAAACATCTCGAGTTTAAAAGAAAAACCGTTACATTAGCGACTGTATCGACTCTACCCCCATTCGATAAGCTTCTCTGTTACTATTCATCATGGAACAAGCTCATGTGTGCCGTTGCGTGGCTACGCCGATTTCAACTATACATCTTGCGTAGAATTGACACAGCATTTACTATTAATTTAAAAGTTGGCGCATTAACATTGGACGAACTTCAAGAAGCTGAATACTATATCTTGCGCTATGTTCAAGGTTTGTGTTTCGCAGAAGAGCTAAAGGCACTGCAAGGAATGTCCGAGAAGCACATCACCAATATTTTGAAATCATCACAGTTGCGTAAACTAAACCCCATTTTGAAGATAGATATGTTGTGTGTTGGAGGCCGACTCGGAAGTGCTGCAATTGAACCCCAATGCATGCATCCCATCATACTACCCTCTAAACATCCCGTGACTACTATTCTTGTACGATACATCCATGAAGCGGAAGGTCATATGGGTGTTAATTGTGTTTTAGCCGCATCACGACGAAAATACTGGATACTGCGAGGTGCTTCTGTGGTGGAGGGTATCGTGCGTAAATGCATCTCGTGCAGAATGCGATCCGCAAAACCGTCTGAACAAATTATGGCAGATTTACCGGAATGCCGATTGACACCTGGCTATGCCTTTGAGGCAACTGGAGTTGACATTTTCGGTCCGTTTTTGGTACGAGAAGGGCGTGTTAACAGAAAACGATATGGATGCATTTTTACCTGTCTGAAAACACGTGCAGTTCATTTAGAAGTTACGTATTCCTTATCAATTGATTCATTTCTGATGGCGTTATCCCGTTTTATTAATCGACGTGGCCCCCCTAAGTATATGTTCAGTGACAGAGGCAGCAATTTCGTTGGGGCAGAGCATGAACTGAGACGTTTTTCAAATGAACTTGACGATACCAAAGTTCACAAGAGTCTGTTGAACAAAGGGATCGAGTGGAAATTTAACCCTCCCTATAGTAGTCACCGCGGAGGAATTTGGGAGCGGCAGATCAGATCCGTACGCCGTATTTTGAGTGCAGTTTCACGGGAACAAGTCTTAACAGACGAATCCTTAATGACCTTTTTGAGCGAAGTGGAACGAATACTGAACAATCGGCCGATTGTACCGTTGTATGATGATCCGGACCAACCAATTGCGTTGACCCCAAATCACCTGTTACTGGGCCGTGAACACGGCAGTGTGTTAGATGACTGCCTAAACCTCAGGGATCGGTATACGAAGCGCTGGCGACAAGCCCAAGTACTTGCAAACGCGTTTTGGCGTCGTTGGTTGATAGAGTATTTACCATTGTTACAAGTGAGGCATAAATGGATGCGTCTGCGAAGAGAATTTGCTGTTGGCGACTATGTTCTTTAACAAAACGAAAGTGCGTCGCGCGGTTCGTGGAAGAAAGCGATCGTGTCTGAGACTCTACTCGGTGCTGATGGTCATGTACGGGAAGTTTTGTTACGCACCGCAGACGGGGAGCTTAAAAGAGATATACGCCGTGTGTGGTTATTGGAAGGTGATGGAGAGTGATAGTTGTTAGAAAGCCGAGGTGGCTTTGGGGGGGCGGTGTTGATTCTTTTTACCTTCCCACCTACACTTCAATTTTTATGTGTATTTGTATTCCAAAATATCGTTGTTTTCGCTTGTTCCCTCTATTTTGTTTTACTCTTTCACCTTGAATAATTGACTCCATTTTGACCGCGCTATTTTTGGTTTGGACTCGTGTGCGTAACGTGATACGTGCTCGATACTGTTTTTGATATTGACCCGGATCTAACCCGGTTAACCCAATAATTGAGGTATGTTTTTCCGTTATTTTGATTGCCTCAATATAGTACCGCTTTTGTTGACAAATCTTCGTTGGTTCTGAAATACCTGGGATTTTGCGCGTAACTCCATATTGGGGAATTCCTTGATTCTCAATAAGAATCAATAGTACTCAATACTTTATTTCGTGGAGAATCCTTCGATCATCGCTGGATTTTGGCTCGACATTTGGTTCACACAACGGAGAATATCTCATTTTCAAATATGCCTAGAACCAGATCTGGCAAGTCGTCTAACCGTTTGAATGACGTTACCCTGAATCCCGTTCCCATTCCTGAACTCCCTAGTACTGAATTTTCTAACTCGCATTTTCATGATTCTATGTGTTTTTCTATGCTCCCATCTCATTCCATTGAAAATTGCGATAATTTATCTGTCACTTCCGCTACCTTAATTTCTAACCAGCACCGTCCTCCTAGGTTAGATGACGCCGGTAGTGTAAGTTCTAATGCAGTCAAATCGCGAAAAGGATCAGCGTCGGCAGTTAGCTAAGGAAGTACACGACGAAGAGTTAGCTATTGAAATGAAAGAGCTGGAGATCCGCAGGCGCAGTCTAGATGCTAAGCGTAAGATGATGCATGATTTCGATTCGTCCGACGAAGATGTTAAGTGTGATGTCGGCCGAGACACTTTTGTGATGCGTGAAGAAAAAATCTGCCCCTTACGACAAACTATGGTTGAGAGTCCGGTTTACGTTAGTTCGATGTTGCGTGAGGCTCCGATGAATGCAGCGGGCTCGAGGCGAAACTATGATACGCATGTTGACGGATTGCCTAAGATAAACATTGAAAGGTTCGATGGCAATCCAACAGATTTCTGCAAATTTATCAAAGCCTTTGAACTGACTGTCGATGACCGCGTAACTAGCGAAAATCGCAAGTTGATGTACTTGCTACATTATTGCGTTGGCGATGCGAAGAGCGCAATTGAACATTGTATTTACCTCCCGGATAGCGAAGGATATTGTCAAGCCCGACGCATCCTTAAGACGGAGTTCGGTCGCCCACATGATATCGTCCAGTCTTTTTTGAAAGAGATTCTCAATGGCGATATCATTAATCAGAATGACATCGGTTCGCTTCGAAACCTGACACGCAGACTGCGCAATTGCGAGCTTGCTCTTGGACAGTTGAATCGCTTGAGCGAACTAAACAATACGACAAATTTGAAGTTAATTGTCGAGCGCTTGCCCAAACATTTGCGTTACAAGTGGGCTGAGTGCGTTGATGAAATCATTCGATTTGACGGAGAGCCCACCTTTGGGGACTTAGTTCGTTTCTTGGAGAGACAAGTCTCAATGGCTACTAGCTGTTTCGGTGCTTTAGCTAGTGGACGTGAAGCGAAGGCTGGTCCACTGACACATGCGAATACTCGAAGAATTCGATTGAATGTCACTTCAACAACTGAGACATCGCGATGCCCACAGTGCTCCATGACACATGCGTTACAAAATTGTACATCGTTCGGCAGTCTGTCTTATGCTGAAAGGATTAACAGACTTAAAATGTCTAAACTCTGCTTCAACTGCTTTCAAGCAAACCACATAGCAGCTGACTGCAAACAAGCTTCTGGATGTGGGAAAGATGGTTGTAAGGGTAAACATCACCTGCTCTTACATCGTACCGTTCAGCGTGAATACGCATTGAAGATTAATTCGACAAGCACTCAAAAATGTAGCAGTTTCTTGTCCATCATTGCAGTGAGGGTAGTAGGTCCGAACGGAGTAGTTCTTACGAATGCACTTCTGGATAACGGGTCGGATGCGACATTGGTGACAGCTGACTTAGCCGAGGAATTAGGGCTGTCAGGTGCGCCAGCCTATGTTGACGTTACCTCAGTGCATGGTACACGCAAGCAAAAAACTGCCATCACGTCATTTGTCATTCAATCTCTGTATGATGGTACCAAAGTTGATGTTGATCAGGCGTACGTGATGGATTCTCTTCCCGTTGAAAAGGTGACAATTCCCGAAGAATCATTATTGACGCAATTGAGTCACTTATCCGACGTCAAGTTAACTCGCATTCCGGATAAAACGGTTCGTATTTTATTGGGAGTTAATGTTCCAGAAGTACACTGGGTATTACAGCAGCGGCTCGGTAAGCCAAAACAACCATTCGCACATTTGACACCATTGGGATGGACAATCATTGGTCCTACGTCGACAGTTGGGAATAAAGCGTCGATAAATTGCCTCAACACCCAAAGAGACATAAACGAGGACATCTTGAAATTGTTTGAATGTGAATTTCCCGAGAATCGCGATCGCAGTACACTGTCCATGTCCATACAAGATAAACACATACTATCGATGGCCGAGGATGGCACGCGTTTTCAAAGTGGACATTACGAAGTACCTATTCCTTGGAAATTCGATAAGCGTCATGGCCCACGTAACCGTATACTAGCAGAAAAGAGGCTCAGCTATTTAAAGAGTCGATTGCTGAAAGACACGTCGTTGTTATCAAAATATGACGAAATATTTCGAGATTATCTAAGTAAGGGATACGTGGAAAAGCTTTTGCCTGCGGTTAATGAGGGCATTTGCTACATTCCGCATCACCCAGTTTTGAATCCTCGAAAGCCGGATAAGGTGAGAATCGTGTTCGATTGTGCGGCGAAGTTTCATGGAACTTCTTTGAACGACTGCATACATCCTGGTCCTGATTTGACTAACAGCATCACAGGAGTGCTTTTGAGATTTCGCTTGAAGGAGATCGCAATATCAGCTGATATCCAGGAGATGTTTCTTCAGGTCCGTCTTCCATTAGTTGATCGAGATTCATTTTGTTTTCTCTGGCATACTGACGGAGATCTCAATCGTTCCCCAGAAACATACAAGTTGAATGTTCATCCATTCGGAGCAACTTCTTCGCCATTCTGTGCGAATTTTGCGTTGCGTAAAGCTGCTGACGATAATGCTGAAAAGTTTAGCACGGACACTATATTAGTCGTAAAGAGGAATTTCTATGTTGACGACTGCTTGGTATCTGTCGATACTGCCGAAGATGCTATTAAACTGGCCGATGAACTCCGAAAGTTATTGCAACTTGGTGGGTTTCGTTTACATAAATGGGTTAGCAATAATGTATCGGTACTGGAAAGTATACCCGCATCAGAAAGAGCAATACACCCAGGTGATTTAAATATAGCAGATTCAAGTTTACAACACACTTTGGGTCTATGTTGGTCCGTTGGCAGAGATCTATTCAGATTTGTCGTCAATATTCCTCCTCGTCCTATATCCCGCCGTGGCATACTATCATGTATCGCATCATTGTATGATCCCTTGGGGTTTGTTGCGCCTATTTTACTAAAGCCGAAAAGATTGTTACAAACATTATGCAAGAAAGGACACAGTTGGGACGAGGAGCTGATTGGTGTTGAAAGGAGAACTTGGGAAATCTGGAAAGAAGAGATACAACTCGTGAAGTCGTTGGAGATTCCGTGATGCATAAAACCGTCTGGGTTTAACTGTGAACATATGTCTCTTCATATTTTCTCCGATGCATCGGAGGTTGGTTATGGATCAGTAGCGTACGTGCGATATTCATCTCCAGAAGTAAAACCGTATTGCAGTTTTGTGCTGGGGAAAGCGCGTGTTTGTCCTCTCAAACCTATTACTATTCCCAGGCTCGAATTACAGGCGGCGGTCCTTTCAGTTAAATGTTGCGAAACATATATGATGAACTTGGCTGGGATAATTTGAAGACTTACCTTTGGACTGATTCAACCATTGTTTTGTTCTATATTCACAATACTGAATCCCGATTCCAAACGTTTGTGGCTAATCGCATCGGTTTCATCCGTGAGCACACTGAGCCAACACAATGGAGACATATATCGTCTAACAATAACCCGGCAGATATTGGCTCTCGTGGTATTGACGCTCGAGAATTTCATTTGCTTGATCGATGGCTGTACGGTCCAGGTTTTCTATTGACTGATGGACATGATTGGCCTGCATATCGCCCGAGTGGCTTATCGCTTGATGACAAACATCTCGAGTTTAAAAGAAAAACCGTTACATTAGCGACTGTATCGACTCTACCCCCATTCGATAAGCTTCTCTGTTACTATTCATCATGGAACAAGCTCATGTGTGCCGTTGCGTGGCTACGCCGATTTCAACTATACATCTTGCGTAGAATTGACACAGCATTTACTATTAATTTAAAAGTTGGCGCATTAACATTGGACGAACTTCAAGAAGCTGAATACTATATCTTGCGCTATGTTCAAGGTTTGTGTTTCGCAGAAGAGCTAAGGGCACTGCAAGGAATGTCCGAGAAGCACATCACCAATATTTTGAAATCATCACAGTTGCGTAAACTAAACCCCATTTTGAAGAGAGATCTGTTGTGTGTTGGAGGCCGACTCGGAAGTGCTGCAATTGAACCCCAATGCATGCATCCCATCTTACTACCCTCTAAACATCCCGTGACTACTATTCTTGTACGATACATCCATGAAGCGGAAGGTCATATGGGTGTTAATTGTGTTTTAGCCGCATCACGACGAAAATACTGGATACTGCGAGGTGCTTCTGTGGTGAAGGGTATCGTGCGTAAATGCATCTCGTGCAGAATGCGATCCGCAAAACCGTCTGAACAAATTATGGCAGATTTACCGGAATGCCGATTGACACCTGGCTATGCCTTTGAGGCAACTGGAGTTGACATTTTCGGTCCGTTTTTGGTACGAGAAGGGCGTGTTAACAGAAAACGATATGGATGCATTTTTACCTGTCTGAAAACACGTGCAGTTCATTTAGAAGTTACGTATTCCTTATCAATTGATTCATTTCTGATGGCGTTATCCCGTTTTATTAATCGACGTGGCCCCCCTAATTATATGTTCAGTGACAGAGGCAGCAATTTCGTTGGGGCAGAGCATGAACTGAGACGTTTTTCAAATGAACTTGACGATACCAAAGTTCACAAGAGTCTGTTGAACAAAGGGATCGAGTGGAAATTTAACCCTCCCTATAGTAGTCACCGCGGAGGAATTTGGGAGCGGCAGATCAGATCCGTACGCCGTATTTTGAGTGCAGTTTCACGGGAACAAGTCTTAACAGACGAATCCTTAATGACCTTTTTGAGCGAAGTGGAACGAATACTGAACAATCGGCCGATTGTACCGTTGTATGATGATCCGGACCAACCAATTGCGTTGACCCCAAATCACCTGTTACTGGGCCGTGAACACGGCAGTGTGTTAGATGACTGCCTAAACCTCAGGGATCGGTATACGAAGCGCTGGCGACAAGCCCAAGTACTTGCAAACGCGTTTTGGCGTCGTTGGTTGATAGAGTATTTACCATTGTTACAAGTGAGGCATGAATGGATGCGTCTGCGAAGAGAATTTGCTGTTGGCGACTATGTTCTTTACCAAAACGAAAGTGCGTCGCGCGGTTCGTGGAAGAAAGCGATCGTGTCTGAGACTCTACTCGGTGCTGATGGTCATGTACGGGAAGTTTTGTTACGCACCGCAGACGGGGAGCTTAAAAGAGATATACGCCGTGTGTGGTTATTGGAAGGTGATGGAGAGTGATAGTTGTTAGAAAGCCGAGGTGGCTTTGGGGGGGCGGTGTTGATTCTTTTTACCTTCCCACCTACACTTCAATTTTTATGTGTATTTGTATTCCAAAATATCGTTGTTTTCGCTTGTTCCCTCTATTTTGTTTTACTCTTTCACCTTGAATAATTTGACTCCATTTTGACCGCGCTATTTTTTGGTTTGGACTCGTGTGCGTAACGTGATACGTGCTCGATACTGTTTTTGACATTGACCCGGATCTAACCCGGTTAACCCAATATTTGAGGTATGTTTTTCAGTTATTTTGATTGCCTCAATATAGTACCGCTTTTGTTGACAAATCTTCGTTGGTTCTGAAATACCTGGGATTTTGCGCGTAACTCCTTATTGGGGAATTCCTTGATTCTCAATAAGAATCATAATATCGTTTACTACATAAGTTAGAAAATCATCGCAATCTTGCTTGACCAATTTCATGCAGTTATACCGTCTGTTAAATAAAAAAGACTGTTCGCCAAAAATTTCTTTGAAAATTGATTGAAAAATATATTTGAATCTCTTGAACCAAGATTCGAAGGTGAGACCGTTTTCTGGGTCGTAATTCAATTTGGGGATGCTGTTGATGATTGCATCCACCACTGGGTTTTGTACATCAGTCCTCTTGTCTTGATAAATAACACTCAGATTTTTCAAATGTGTCTGCATCAAACGGGCTTGAGCTTCTTTGAATTGGCGTTGCTGTTGCTGAAGTATTGATTTTACTTCTTCTACTGTGATTGCCATTTCGAATTGCTGGGTTCTTTTCTCCCCGTCGCCAAGTTGTTATGTCTGTGCTGCACTATTGTGGGCCCAGCCCGTGTGGTCAGAGAGAACGCAACCGTCACTCAACTCGTCTATTTAACGAATGCAAAGAGTACCACGAGTGAGCGAATGTGTGAATATCACAGCGAGCGAAAATCATAATTTGAACTCACCATCGATATTGATCGATGATTAATCGATAGTTCGTTCACTGTCTATACGACAGGGGGTGCCCTCCTAACATATGTTGTCATATTTCTTGAATACATTCGTGGCAATTCAATTAAAAGTTTGAAAACAAACCAAATTCATGATTGTGATCGTATATATTTAGTCATTTTTAGCCATGTTGCATGTTATAAGGAAACCTTTTAATGGTGACTCATGAAAATTCAATTTATTCGCATGCTCACGGTATTCTCATATTATCCATTTTTGCTTTCTTCATGTTGAAGTTGATAACTGCGAAATCATCGGGCTTAAAAAAATGAGCTACGCGAAAGTCGATAACGAATGGAAAAAGCAGTAAGTCGTTGAACACCATCTATTTTCTAGATAATATAAACTATTCATGCACTGTAATATACTCTATGTTATGCGACTCCTATCCGATTACGTATGCTCATGCCTTATTCTAATGATAGTTTTGTATGGAATGAATAACGGATAAACAAGAAATTGCTGTGAAGGGGTCATTTTACTACTAATTGATCAACAGAAATTATTGAAATAATTTAATATATTGAACACGTTTCCAACAATTTCATAAAACTGATGATTGTTTGAACTAAAATCCCACAAGGCACCATAATACCCAGTCAGAAAATTCTGTCTAAATCGGAAAGTTCATAACTTTTCAGTAAAAATTTGATATTGAATCTGGTGTGAACAATTACGTTCAAGGATATACAGAGTGATAGAAGGTGAACCCCTTTTTAATCAGGAATACATTGTTCGAAATAACTATAGAATAAATAAAGAAATGCATATGGGTTGATTCGGGGTTGTTTGGGGTAACCGCAAGCTGACTGTAAAGAAAACGATGATTATATACAGCGCGTACGTACTAAATTCGTTACTGTACGGTAGTGAAATCTGGACCACTCATGCAAGAGACGAACAGAAGCTGAATACTTTCCATCTACGAAGCATCCTTCGTATTTTGCACGTATCGCGAATGGACAATGTGACTGATGGTGAATTGTTCTCAAATGCTTGCGTTAAAGCATTTTGACCCTACCACGACAGCGCCGCCTGCGGTAGCTTGGTCACGTCTACAGAATACAAAAATGTTCTTATTCCGAAAGATCAACTCTATGATGCGTTGCAAATATGTTTGCACAAGAGATTTGAAGGCTTATTGCATTGACCCCGAGAGTTGAGAAAAGCTTGCTTTTGACCACTGACTTTGGAAGCATTGTGTAAAGAGTCCTCTGCAATCTGTGAGGAGAAGATACAGCTCTTGGATGCGAATGTAGTTCAAGCTACCGGCGTGAAACTGATGCCCAACTACCGAGTTCTACCTACCCTTGCAAGCGATGCGGTAGAGATTTTTCCTCTCGACTTTTAGTCATCCGAAATGCTTTGGAACCTGAACATTCATGCGGTTGTGTTGTGTTTTTGGAGCGAGTTCCGGCTGACCCAACACTCACGAAAGTGGTAGAAGACGACTGACAGAATGCATCCTTTTCTTTACAGCTCATTTGTATATATATGTACAATTAACCAACTAGATGAACGAAAGTGAAGCCAAGCTACTGAAGCCAAGCTACTATATTGATTCAA
>JACCGJ010024671.1:0-24262 GCA_013407085.1 Atriophallophorus winterbourni
AAAAACGTAAAAGTAGTGCTAGATGAGTGTAAGTAGTCCATGCAAAGTTTGATATTTTGCAATCAAAATAAATTTATATCAATTCGCAATCGACGGTAGTCAGGATAAGCGCTATACAGGGACCCTGTAGTATGCGTGAACTTCTGAAGATTTGTATTTGCATATTGCGACACCAAAAGCACAATATGACAATAAATTTCACGAGGCATATCCGTATGAATAAGTGTCCAGTTATCGATTTTGAAAGCTAAACAGGCCTAAGTTCTTTTATTAGTACTCATGGTAGGTCATAAGTAGTTGCAAACAGCAGAGAATCGGGGCGAAATATTACAAAGTCGAAGATCATTCTTCAATGTAAACCATTGGTGTGTTTGACCGGAACAAATTTAATTCAATTCTCATTATATAAACCGTAGTTTTACGGCATGTGTAAATAAGTTCACAAAATGGATAATTCAACGCAGAGCAATCAATACATCCACGAATTTGCTGTTGAACTCTATGCAGCGAATACGGGCGTCCAAATAAACACCCTTGTAACACCTCTCTCAATTTTTTGACAATTCCCGTTAGAATATGCTCAGAAATTCAGAAATTCAGCAATAAAATTTGCAAAAGTTTTCTCGTTTAAACTTGTCCACTTTCCATGCCACTTCATCCCATTGAGGATATTGTTTTTTGATGATATATCGTTTATGTCCATTGTATTTCTATTAAAATTAAAAAAATACTTTTAATGAAATGTCTTTTCAACGTGACTCTCATCGCATGCGCTTCCAATCGTTTTCAACAGACTATGGCGCAAAAACGAACTTTGACAGCACTGCCTGCTAGCTTGGCTACTTGGAGCTCGTTGACCGATCAGGAGTTGGTAAGTGATTAACGCCGTTCATCCTATTGAATCACGTGATGCTCGCATTTCCATTGACAAATTCCATGATCTCCTCACCGGCAGATCCAATCCAGTTTTCTCTCTCATATCTGTCTAGGCCTGGGCAACCTGACAGTATCTCAGCCAACGTGCAGTCTCTGACTGTGCGGCACTTTGCCTGAATTAGGTTTGTGCTTTCGGTTAGTTGTGATGTCCTGTGAAGTAGAAACCGAAAGGAGCGTTCAAGTGTCATTCGTTACTACACTATAATAACTTTAGATTCTACCCATTACCACTACGCAATAATTTCTAGGCCTTCATATCGTGTGACAGTGGAGTCAACATCTGAGAAATTTGAAAGACAACATCATTTTGTGGTCAATTGGTTTTGTTGCTCAATAACGTCGAGCATACATTCAGATTCACCTATAAACGTGTACCATCGCAAACCCATTGCTCGGATATGTACCCAAAATGCATTTTAGTCTCCACTGAAGGTGAGCAGTATAAGATGCAGCTCTTGAGTTCGGTGAGACATTTGAATTGAAAATGTTTCTATTCGCTCCGATCCGATCCGATCTGGATATTTCATTTAGAAATATGAAAGTAATCAGTATCTCGAGAGTTCGATCTTTTGAGCATTCGTTCTATATCCGAACAGCAGCGCATTGTTTTTGCCTACTTATTCGACAGTAAATGCCTTGAAACATACTTCGTGTTCAAAACGATGTTTTGTTTCAACAGAAACTGCACGTTTACCGAAGAACGCTCCAAGCACTGGCCTACCCCATATCCAGCAACACTCCCCACAACTTTCAACTGTTCACAGCCACAAGCCCGACATATTGTTACGAATGTGAGGGTCTACTGTGGGGAGTTGCAAGACAAGGACTCAGATGCACCGAGTGTGGTGTCAAATGTCACGACAAGTGCAAGCGTCTACTCAACGCAGACTGCCTTCAACGTGAGATTAAACATTTATTGTGCGCGTTCGCTTTCTTTGAACAGATTTATTAACGACGCATCGTCAAATTCCAGGTGCTGCTGAAAAGTCCCTCCGTCACGGAGCGGTCGACAAAGCAGAGGCGGCGATGGGAGCTATCAAGGCGTTAATCGAGCGACGCTTGGCTGAACACCCGGAGTTGTTTAAATTCGTCGCGGATGTTTTTCAAACAGACGTTCATTCAAAACAGCATTTGACCACACTGGAAATGGTCAAGAAGAGTATCCTGGCCGGCGCGAGTCAGCGACCTGCGAAAATTTCAATCACAGGTAAGTACTTTGTTTTAATGTTCGATGCTTTTTACATTCTATTGCCTGCTCTAAAGCAATACCATTCCATGCTTCATAGCCAAACGATAATTAGTGTCCTAGCGTTCAACACTTTCTTGGGTCTATTAGTATAACGGCATTGATATAAACGAAAACAAGGATTAGCAATGGGTTCAACTTGTTGCCTTGTTGTTAAAAAACATTTAAGTCAACAATGATCGATGACTAGGATCTAAGAAATAAATAATTACAACCGCTTTTTACGTGACCGGGATTAAGACTTAAATCGTCACGAAACTTCAGTCCCCTCTAACATAGGTCTTTTCGGATTAATTGGGTAGATGGCATTGAGTGGCGAATTCTTATTCTTGAAAACATCCTCTTACGATCTGCTCCTGGATACTGTCCTTAATGATAATTCCCATCCACTGCATGAGGATCTTCTTGAAAGTCAATCTTCCACAAAGAATCGTTCCAAACGCATCAGACTGCCCTCTAGATTATTTTCGTATCGGAGGTTATTTGCCCCATTTGCTTCACGATACCTTTGTCAAACGGAACTGCTTATTGAACAATTACGGTCAAATTTATCTGGTTGATATCCTGTGTGCATGTCCTACGAATACTTACCTTTTACGTGTGATTTGTACAGTCTAGAGTTGAAATTTTCAACATTTTCTCAAAAAAGCTTTGTCCTTCTTTTTTTCTTATTCATGTTATGATTGGTAGCTATTCTACCACTACTTGAATGTTTACGAAACCTCATTTCAATGTCTGCCCGGCAGTAGTGTGAGCTGGTTAATGGAAAGGGAATACAACAATCAGTTTAGTTTGATGGGGGCAAGGAAGCAATCCTTAACTGGGCCACAACAACAATTGACAATTATAGGCGTTATCCGGGAAAGAATGAACAAGTTCTCAAATATACCAAGTGTTACTCCGACATCTTTTGTAATTTTGCCTAGCGGGTACCGTTTTTACAGCCAGGTTTCGGCGTTTTGTAAACTCATTCATATGTTAATGGAGGCCAACAAGATGCTATCAGAATGCGTGAATGTCGCCATTCTTTTGATTCCACCCTGAACGTTGCTCAACAACGCTAGTGACGACCGGTTTAGCATTTCTCATTAGATTGAAAATTATGATGACATGTCTCTCTGTCATTAGATTCCAAATGCTTTCTTCGATAGAAGAGTAAAAGTTGTCGGAGTTACAAACGTAAAAGTATCTATTTAATCTTGTCCCTCATAGCAAAACTGCACATGATAAAAATAACCATGCTTTCGTTCCCACAGTCAAATCTGCTCAAGGTTTGATTGGAAAAGACAAAACAGGACGCAGTGACCCATATGTGACCGTTCAAGTCGGAAAAGTTCGCCGCAGAACCAAAACTGTCATCCAAGAACTTAACCCGGTCTGGGATGAGAAGTTTTTCTTGTAAGTTGTAAACAGTTAAGGTAAAGACAATAATTAGCAAGCATTTTGAAGAAAATTAAAATTACGAGAGACCTCAAAATAAACTGTTCTTCTATCAATTACGTTTCAACACCTTTTGCTATATGATTGCTTCGTGGGCTTGAATGTTTGGAAAACGGAACAGATATGTTTGCGCCACGGTATATTAGACCAATTTTTACACAGATCTCGTTTTCAAATCAATCAAACAAGTTTTGAAAGCACAAAAGTAGATTCCAAACCGGAAGTTGCTTATCAACATGAACGTCAATGAACAATTTACAAACTTTTCGAATGTCGCTTGCGATTTCCATCAGCCCGTTGCATTTAGCTGGTAAAGTAATTGATTACTTTGTAAAAGTGATTTTGTCGTTGAATTTACGCGTGAAAAATACTAGAATATCACTTATGTTAAGCGCGCATGAAGCTTTTCAGATTTTATTGTAGCACAACAGTTAGGATTTTCGAATGGCCAACTTTCAAGTTCCACTGCTGTTGTGTCTCACCCAGACCCCAAGGGATCTATTTCTGTTCTCATATCTCTCTAGGCATGGGCAACCTGACAGTTTCTTCTCCCATGGTCAGTCTTTGACTGTGCGGCACTTTGACTGGATCAGGCTTGTACTTTCATACAGATTCACACCATATCCAGGTTAAAATTAGCACCAAGAATAATATGGAAAATCACTAGGATCGTTTAGCACGCTGACTACTGGGCAAACTCAAATCGCCTGTACAGTTTCATTTTGAATAATCCGGAGCAAAGAACTGTCCATAAAGGCTTAATTGGCCTGATCTGGACTAAAAATTAAGGTCAAATGCATGTGTAAATACTCCAGCCTCTCACCTTCTGATTCATCTGCAGTCTTTGTTCTTTTAACACCTCTTATACATATATCATCATCATCATTTGCAACGTTTACTGTCAAGCGTTGATGATCAATATTCATCAGGCATCAAGGTCATTCACTGCCATGTATTTTTACTTCACTGCTCAGATTTGGTAAAATTGGGAAATTTATTTCAACATGTAGTGTTGGTGAATCTTTGTAATTCATCGAGTAAGCCGGTTATATCGTAATCAATGATTTTCTCATATATTTTCAACAGTGAATGTCAGAACGCCTCTGAACGTATAAAGGTTCGTGTCTGGTGAGTTTCACATATATTAGCCCGTGTGAATGCTTTATATATCATCTATTTGACTACCTAAAGCTCAACGTAACTCATCATGCTTTCTCATACTTTTGCGTGCAAACATGCAAATCTGGTGGGCAGTCTTAAGTATTGATATGAGCAGAAATCTTTGGATTTCTCTCGTTGCGAAATTACAATTAAGTCACATTGGTATTCATTATGAGTTGTGTATGCTATTTACAAATACTACATGATCAAATTTATGAGACCTTAGATTATTTGAAGCCAGTCCCACATGTGGGATGGTATTAAGTTCGTCGTAATAACTTTCATAAAATAGAAATTTGACTATGTGTACCCGGTTTTAATGGGCGTTTTCAAACGAGATATCGCAGGTTTAATTCTAATTTGTGAGGCAAAGTACGCCTGAATAGCGTTCTCCATTCTTGTATTAGATATCTCAGTGAAATGATTTACTGATTATTCCCCATTTTGTAACTAGAACTATTCGCCCATCATTTCGGTCTAAGCGGTTCACGCGTTATGGTATATAGGATCCTCAAAAAATTAATGACCTTGAGAGCAAACCGGTCGAATTCTAAACTATATGTGTTCTGTTAACCCCAGTCAAGCGGAACACAGAGGTTGCTTAGGTTGAATTCATGAATGACGTAACCAAGGACTGTTTAATCATAAACAGAGCCATGTTCGTCACATGTAGTGCAGAATGTCTGCTTCCATCAATAGCTTTATAATCGATTCCGTACAGTCACAAATTTGGTTTATTGTATATTTTAGGGACGAAGACAATGATCTGAAATCCAAGATTCGTCAAACGTTTACTCGCGAATCAGATGACTTCCTCGGTCAAACCATAATCGATGTGAGAACATTGAGTGGAGAAATGGACGTTTGGTACAATTTAGGTAAATTTCCCAAGGTCATCTTTCTCTTGAAAATAATATCGATAGACCACTCATTTATTGTATAAACATTCGATACTTGAAATCAATTCAATGTTATTGTTTTTGTGATCTGAAGGGATTGTACATGTTTCTGTGATCAACCATAAGATTCCATCAGAAACACAGTTCGAGACGGATGATTCTTGCTTGATCGACAGCGAGTAGTGCGTTTCCCGAGCTCTAACTGGATATTGTACATTTTCCCCACGTTGCCCATTCAATGTAATACACCTGCGCTGATATTCCAGAAAAGCGGACGGACAAATCGGCCGTTTCAGGCGCGATCCGCCTGCAAATCTCGGTGGAGATCAAGGGTGAAGAACAAATGGCCTCGTATCACACGCAATACACAGCTTTACACGAGGCAAGTTTGAATTTAAATTCGAATTTAAATCTGGCCGTGTATACTATATATACATATTGGATCATTTGTTGAACAAAATTTACGGAAGTAATAATCCGCATCTCTTCACAGATTACGGAACATTCCATAAGCATCTAAATTACACATTAGCTATGCGGTGAAATTTCAACCATTTTCGTATTGAGCTTTTCATTCTACTTGTTCACTGTCGCTCATAGTAACTGCTGAGGTTTCACGAATTGAAAAATTCAGAGACACCAAAATCATGTAAAGGTTATGTGTTATAAAATATTATATGTGTTGCCAATGTACTTCCCCTATACATGGTAGGTTACTTTATTTTATAGAGATTTAATACATTCGGAATTGTTTGGCTAATTTCTTGACATTAGAAAATATAGTGCAGTCAAATTCGTTTGCGAATCGGAAGATTTTAGTTTGTTTTAAAGAATAGATTTTTTTAAACTAATCGAATCTAAATTTCCCATCTTTGCATATTTTTGTTAACTTAATGGCGGACGTTCCATTGTTAAACGTCACTGATTATGACACACGCGTTTGCTGAAATTAGCTCATTTGCATAACACCGGTTTTATCCTTGGAATATTTTTTTATTCAAACTAGTTTTTCTCGTGCCAAAATTGAAGATGCGACAAATAAACCTCTTTATCTTATCCAAAAAGTCCAAGGTTAGAGAAACCTTGTCATGCCAAACTGGGATCATAGTCATAAGGAATCTAATTGAAGAAGACCGTGTTTCGCTTCACCCTCGCGGTGAAAGTTTATGGTTCTTGTTAAAAAATAGAGAAAAGTAAGAAACGATAAGAATTTGGAGACAATTGAATTCATTCCTCTCGAATTTCGATTGCAACGATGATTGGATAATATCGAGTTCCTTTGAATATTTGTAATCGCGATAATATGAATGTGACGAATAAATTCCAAGGTGTATTTTTTGGGGGTAAGTTTGGAAGGAGAGACACAAGTGTAATCGTGGCCGGAAACATGGCAGTCAGTTGAAAGACCACTGCTTCGTCTTTGTGACTTGAAACACAATTTTAAATGCAATGGAAAATTAAAATAACTTTTGAAAAGAAATAAGAAAGCGCAGTTTTGGGTAATGATTCGTCTCTGACACAAAAGCATCGTCAGACCAAGGATGATAGTCAGAACATGGAACGCAATTAAAAACACCTCATCAACCACCTCTAATAGGTCATATTGTAGCGGGTGCGGTAGGGAGACTGGAAATGACAGCTGGCGAACATTTGGCCATTTATCGCAACATTCGGGTCATCGGCCCAACATGAAACCCCCCACCGCGTTTCACACAGGCACATCGACTGTGTCTCGATTCTTCCCTGAGGTCAACCTGTCCAACGCTAATCTCGTTCAACCATGAATACCACAACACAAGAGAAAGCGTGTCCGGAGACAGCCCCGGGATGCAAGGGAATATCAATCCCTTATTCGTGATTCCGCCTTGGCGGAGCACGTTTTAGATACGGGCCACAGCGTCGATCTAGAAAATGTGGAAATATTGAGACGCGGTATTAAACCGTATAGCGAACGCATACATGCGCAGGTGGTTGAAATTGCCAAGGTAGGTCGACTAGCGGTCAATAAGGTGGATGGGGCAGAAATCTCCACAATCTTGCGCTCGGCACTGATGCGAAAGTAAATAGTTTTTATTTACCTAATACCTACTAATCAATTAGCTTTACAAAACTTTTAAGTTATCTATGATTCATAAAACATGATTGTTTTTCTTGCATATAACTGGTCTATCCAAATATTTTTGTTATTATTTAAACTTCAACCAAAATGTGTTCTAAATGATTATAATCACATTAGGTTATCTATGTCCATAAAACATGATTGTTTTTCTTGTCACGGTAAATAAAACTGGTCTATCAAAATATTTTTTTACTATTTAAAGCTCAACCATAATTTGCTATAAATGATCATATTCACATTGTTTATTTAAACTAATCACTTGATGTGCCTGTAATGTATTTCCCCGCATGAATACACTCAAATCTGTGACAATTTTTCAGGACTTTCTTTCACACTGGCTAATTATAGACACAAAAGTTTCATAATTAAATTGTTCATTCACTGAGCACGTCTTTTTCAACATCACCTCGTAGAACATATTCTGCTACCTCTGTGGGAAATATCCGCCTGTATTTCTTCCCCAGCGTGCTGCAAATCCAGCAGTGAGTGTAAATTTTTGTTTTTTTCGTTACATTTTATCTCACGTTAGCCCATTTTAAACTGAATGCAAGCTAGATGAGATACGAGAATGTTGCAAAATTGAGATGAACAATGCGCCTTAATAACCAGCGTGTTGCTGTTGTTCAGATCGACCGCAGTCAATATTTTCTCATAAGGATATGCAATGCTAAACTACACCATGACGAAAGAAAAGAATGAAAACCTTTTCCATTGTATCCGTCGAATTTAGAATGCTATTAACCCCCGAACGAATAATTGAGATGGAGCACCTTCAAAATGGATTCCCTTCTGTTTTATTCCCAAAGATAAAAGATCCCATGATCGCAAGTCATAAGAAGCACTGAAAAATATATTCAATGCATGACCAAAGTGATGTGTTGGTCACATCCCGCGAAATTACACTCCACTTTGGTCATCCATAGGCGCCTTGAGAGCTTGACCACGAATCACTATGTGATTCTGCGTTTGAACATCGTGGTTCGTTGTACGAAACCTATGCATCAGTGGCATTCAAGTATAACCTTGTATATTCAATGTATATTATTTGACCTTGTTGATACAGCGTCAGCCAAGCAAACACCTGAGTGTTGCACATGGAAGAGAATACACAAAAGTAGACGAGATATGAAGCAAAATAAATGACGATTCAGATCGATATTATGCGCTTTTGCTTTGATCGTAACCGTTTAAAATAGAGCCAAGGTCATTTATCTGAAGAGCGTGTTCGTTCGTATATTACTTTCAATGTATGGGCTGCAGCTCACAGGTAACACTTCTGGTGCTAGTATGAATACCGATAATTCCTATTGCTCGGATCATAAAGCGTGCTTGTTTATGCATCATTTTTCGGCATAGTCTTGCGACTTATGCGCTGCAGCCTACAAGTAACCCCTCTCGTGCACAATATGAATAGACATAGATCTGCAATACTTTCTAAAACTTGGTGTCATGAATCGTATCGGGTCGTAGTATTGGCCAGACAATTGATCTTTGTCATGGAGTGTGATATATTAAGACCTGAAAACTATTGAGAGTTTAGCAATAAAGCCGAAGATTCGTTACTCAGGGTGTAGATGTTGTTCAGACTGGGTTCACATAATTGGTGTTGGACATCATCAGGGAAATTTATTTCGATGTATTGACAAGCACATTCATCGAACATCATCTGAAAAATTAGCGAGATTATTTAGTCAATACTCGCCATTTCTCAAAGTCCTTTTTCAGAATATATCTTTGTAAAATATTCCCTGAAGCTACCCATAACGCAACTCATACTTGTCTCTTTCAAAGTTGCATACTACCGTTAAAACATGTTCAGATATCTATTCAATTGCAATACAACTTGATCAGGAAATTATTTGTACTGTCGAATGAGCTGTACTGTCGATTGAATAATAAAAAATTGCCAGTTGTGTGAACAGCAATTGCCGATCTGTTTTTGGTCAACATGTGTCAGCTGCGATGTTGTCAGCAATCGAAAATGGAACAAATCGAGACTCTCATAGTTAACACGAATGCTAACGCAAGCGCACTACCAAGTTCCTTTTGTTCCAATTAAGTTTTGGGGCGGAATTCTCCAATGATGTACAACAATCTAGATGCTCTACCTGCAAATTTGACGGCGTGCACTTCGTCATATTGTAACGGAGGAGGAGAATTAGAAAAGATAACGTCAGGTCAATAGAGGCAAAATCGCGTTTTCTTTACTACTGACGCCAATACGTTCGCATCATGCCATTCCCCAGCGTCCTACTTCATACATGAGGTCAACCTGTCTTGTCACACACAAATGCCCCAACACTAGGGGCAACCAAGTAGTTAAACTTGTTTAGTACGCACACGAGAAAGAACAAAACACACTTATCTTATAAAAAGCTCAGTTGCATGCATTTTCATCACACGCAGGCACCCCACGACCGGTTTCGTGCTGTTTGCACTCATCAGGTAGGGACAGTAGGATCAGGATCCGTATGCGGTTATTTTATATTGAATTCAATTCAATTTTATTGGTCTTAAAAGCATATAGTTTTACAAAAAGCCACAGAATAATATGGGAATTACCGATAATATAACAAGCAAAAACAGGATTTGGTTGCTTACTGAGCAGTTCAAGAATCAGGTAAAAATCCAAAGGGCAGAAATTGTTTTCGATTGGTGGGATAACAAATGTAGGTGCATGGTGGTAAGATGTATAGTTTTCTTCGAAGCACGGGTTAAGGGTCAAAAAGGCATCAAGACTTCTCTTCAACATATGCTGATTAGGTGAGTTTACAACATAATCGGGTAGATTGCTCCAAGTAAGACAAACTCACACGGCAAAAATGTCCTCTACAGTTGAGTCGCGAGTGAGGAACATTTAGAATAAATGTATGAGCTCTTGTCTTATGCAAGCACCGTAGATTAAACAAGCGTGGTAGAGGGTGATTTTCGGTGTTCAAAATATTGTAAACCAAATTCAAATCCCCCAGGAGATGACGACGTGGATAATCGAATAAATTCAGGGTTTTGATTAGCTCGTTGTATGGTTTCCGGCTGAGTCCGGCGACAAGTTTGGTAGCTCGATGGTATATTCTTTGCAAATTCGCAACATCTGTTTAAGCCATGGCGACCATGCTAGAACTGCATATTCCATCGTGGGTCTGATGTACATATTTATAATGAGGGGAAATGTCTGTTTTGAGAACCTACCGAAAATTATCTTCACGAGTGACAATTTCTGTGATGCTTTGCGATAGACGGAGTAGCAGTGGCTCCATATCCCTAGGGTGTTGCTTATCAGCATGGCCCATGAGAGGCAAATCACCTTACCGAAAAACGGTCGTTTATCACTTTGCGCTGATTCGCTTGTCAATTTTATGCAAACCGGTTCATTTCAAGCTCTCATCACGCTGGGATCGTTTGGTTGACATTGTCGAGTTGCATATCGGTCGACAGAGACAGACGTTGTTCTTTAGCCCCTGTTATCCGAGGATAAATTGTAAATTTGAATCACATGTTATCACACTAACCGTTCACGTAAAATCCGACACCCGAATTATTGCCGGTTTTCCATTTTTGGTGTCAGAAAGCTCGCGATTAATACTCATCGCTATTGAGGAAATGTAGGAAAATCATTTTTTATATTGTTTGATTCGTTTATACTATTTCACTGGACACTTATGTCGCATCGATCGTCACAACTTAATAAATTTTGATAATTTGTCGCTTGTGTGATTTTCAGGATAACAAAGAATCCTGGAAGATTTACTTCGATGATTATGGCCAGGAGGTAGTGGACGAATTTGCAATGCGATACGGAATTGAGCCGATATTTCAAGCAATGACGTGAGTTCATCGATGAACTTGTAAAGGGCCCCTTTTCACGATCGTATTTGGCACTCAATGGTGCAGTTAATTGAGTAAAACGATTGCCTCTAGTGTGCAACACTGGTAACATATTCTTGATCCGTTTAACGACAGTGCAAAGGTTTCAAGCTAGTAATACCAACCACCAAATGCGCAGCATTTATAGGTAAATCAAAGAGCTTGATAATATTATCAACTAGGCTTAGACAATAAGGGCGAAATACAGATCTTATGCTCAAGCTGGTATCAAAGCACAAGCCTGATCCAGGCAAAGGGCCGCACGTGGGCTAATATACCATCCGGTTGCCCAGGCCTAGATAGATATGAGGAAGAAAAAAGAACAGGAACTGGCAGTGAGTCTCCAGTCTGTTTCATCATTCAACTCACTACCAGGGGTCAATCAATTTAGCACGATGTTAGCTGCACAACACAGAGATGCTACACGATTGCACATTCATGCATGCTCAAGCAACTATGAATCAGTTCAGGAAAGGCACTCGCGTTTGA
This sequence comes from Atriophallophorus winterbourni, assembly GCA_013407085.1. Taxonomy (NCBI): domain Eukaryota; kingdom Metazoa; phylum Platyhelminthes; class Trematoda; order Plagiorchiida; family Microphallidae; genus Atriophallophorus; species Atriophallophorus winterbourni. The sequence continues at coordinate 12,155 of JACCGJ010024671.1, forward strand.
ATGCATCCATCATATTAGTTCCACAAGTCTAGATTTTTATTATCCGTGTCCACCCTTCGCTTGTTTCACGTATCTATCTTCACACTAATCAAGTAGATATGGGGCACTGATGGTTATTCAAAAGACAAATCGTGGCCATTTTCACGTGCACTAATTCATGAATGGAATAGCTCAACAGTTTCATACTTTGATACCTTGAGTCGATTTTTACGTGTAAAGCAACTGCACAGTTGAGCCCTATTTTTGATTTGAACAAAAGCTCCAGTAGAACATAGTTGCCATTCTCTCGATTGCTTTGATTGTAAAATCGGATGAAGAACTTCGCGTTGTTCAATTCTTGATTTTAGTAGATTCCTCCAACCCGGAGCCTTTTGAAAAGTTGTGAATAAGAAGTCACATGAGCGTAAAAACATATATCTATATGACCAATGGGCGTTTTCATACTCTCTGGGATTCACTCACGCAAGCAATCGACACTTATTATCACGAAACAGGAGTGATCGATTGTAATGATATCCCTTTGCCATTCTCCTTTGCCGCCCAGCCATTTCGCGTGTTTGACCACGAAATACAACTGTCCCTCGGTGCCGGCCGTGTTGTCTCTGCTTTTGGCCAACGTCAACGCGTTCTATGCCCACACCACGACGTCAAACAGTCAGACTGCAAGCGAGCGTTTCAGCGCCAGCAACTTTGGAGTACGTCCAATCTTTCTTATTCTTCTTATTATTCTTCATGTTGTTGTTTTATTCCCTCACGTGTGTGATTACATCGACACATCGTAGTTGTGTTATTTTTAGCTGCAGCTTCAATCGAAGCGGTGGTACGTAGCAGCGCGGGTGTGCTCATGCGTGAGACGCTAACTGACCGTGGTTTCGCGTAAAACCAAATTAGCAAGAAACATCATTTAGACTTTTTTCATAATTGCAAACATCATCGTTTAAAAGATTTGTTATATGCTTAGTAAAACACGAAAATTAATTTTCAAGTGATACTTATCAACCTTGCTAAAGTATTTTTATGTGTTTCTTTTGAACAGCGCGAAAAGTTTATCAAATTGTTGGATAATCTCCATATTGCTATTCGAATCGAGCTCTCCAAATATCGGGTAAGTGAATCTAGCTTTAATGAATGACTTTTCGTTTTAATGTACAACGAGCACCGAGAGAACCTAATATTCGTCAGGAATTGTCGTTATATTGTGATTCCCTTTCTATTCCATTATAAAATGCAGAGACAGTAAGATTTGGCATGGTGAGCCTTGTAACATTAGTAGTGTGGTAACATGGGGTCACATGGGGTTCTCACGAAGAACCGTGATGTTAGAATACAAAATAGAGTTATTTCTGATCAAGCGCTCGTGGGTGACCAAAGTATTGCGTTGCTTTCATCCCCATCCCTTACACACCACTACCGGTTGCTGGCTGTTTGCCGTCATCAGGTGGTGACAGTAAGATCAGTTTCAGTAAGTCTTGCAACAATATTAAACTAGTAAAATAACGTATACTTGAATGGAACTGTTAATTAGTTTTTTTTTATAGTAAACCGCGTTGTTCGAATATCGGATCAGTGAAACTGAAACCGGGTCAAGCGCACAAAATGCCTAATATTGCCCAATGCAATGTTGTTCTCACATCCCCTCACTTACACAAAATGGATAGTTTATGCCACCTAAACTCATCGATTCATCTAGGAAACAGGTGTGATATGAGAGTTTCAATCCAGGTTGATTTACAGTGCAAGAGAGGCCGAACATTTTTCACCGCCTCTAACCTACGATGCGTTTGAGTCTGAGACGTGATGTTGGCAAGCTCCAGCGAGAGTAAAACTGTAGTGAAACGTTTCATCTATATGCCAACTTGAACGATTCTGTGATTATCTCACAATATCTGGTTTTGATTAGTAGTGTCACACAAGTGCTCACTCAATGACTACTTAATGAAATGTACTAACAGCATACCGTTAACGGATTGTACTCAAAGTTATAAACAAACATGGATTTTTTGGTTGTTACTTCCAAAAACGGGATTATCCGTTTGACGCCCAAAGCTTAGGTAAACTAATTACGTTAAAGTCAAGATTGTGGTTACAGGCCATGGTATGCCCGCCAGCTGATGGAACAGTGGCACAAATCAACGTCCACTCTGGTCCTAGTTCATTGTTATTCTTGCATTCTGTGTTTGTTGAATCTTTAATCTATAAAATACCCTCATCATCATCAAAGACAGCATTACACCGGTAGGACGTACCGAATGCTTAACTGCCATACAACCATGAAGAAGTAAAATCCTAATAGATAGGGAAGGGTGGGACTTAAATTGCAACGGCTTCTATAGAAGAGTAAGCACAAACAAACTAGGAAGAGGTGCCTACACCTCGAATGGAAGATGCATTCAAACAAGTTTCGTGAACGAGTAGAGCAACATCATCACGGCAGCTTCCTTGCGGCTTTCATTGTCATGCATCATAACAAGCTTTTCTCGTCACTCCGCTTGACAACATACAAGGTTAAGCAAACACTTCAAAAAGATGCTTAGTGCAACACCGCCATTAAACACGGTTTCGGGACATATCCTGAAGTTTAACTAACCATTGCCATATCTGATCACGACAACCACGTAGCTACCCAATTATATTTCAAACCCCCCATTCACGCCTTGACTGTGGCCGATACTTTTATTTTGTAACTGCAACATTCATAAGACGCTTCATCATTCATCTGATCTTTTCATTGGTGTTGCATAAACATTGGTTTGCCATATATTTTGGTTAACGTACAGCCTCGTGCAACTCTGATATCTTATTAGAAATTTTTAACGCTTTCTCGGTGTTTAAATTTGATTCCGTACCCTAATTTGGTGTTTTGTCCATAATTTAATTCATCAATTTGTGAGCGAAGGCGTTGTTTGTTTAATACTTTCGAAATTTGCAACGACCGCGATGGTGTCACAAAAATCAATATTGGTTTATCCTTTTGTTATTTCGTTTATTTATCTATATACATATATTATCACAAGTATGTCTGACCTGTTTCTATTTCCAGACCGTCTTTCCGGCTTCTCAACCAGAAAGGTTGCTCGATTTGAAATCGACCGTGGATTTGCTCACGAGCATAACATTTTTTCGTTTGAAGGCGAGTTTTATGCAATTTGCTCGATTGGCCACATGATGCAGATGTTTTTACTCAAGATTTCCTTTAAAAATACAACCAAAGGATATATCTATAAAGCTCCTATAACTTGTACGTTCATATTTCGATCGGTTCGAAGAAGGTGTAGAAACGTTCTCCCACGTATGTGTCAGGTTATGAAAATGTTGACGGGAAATGCATGTTTGGATGAATTGTATTTCAATTGTGTGTATGTATCAGAATCTCTGACAGTTTTCAGCAAGCTGATACCAACACAGGGTGATTCAACTTAAATGCTCCCAAATTTTGTTCAAAAATCGGTTCACCCGATGAAGACTCAATTTCCGATGGTTAAGGGTTTACGAGAAATCATGCATTGACTGAATAGACTTTCAGACCGCATTTAAGCGTAATGTGAAGAGTAAGATTTTCACCGCGCCTGATGTCTGAGTGGGTGGAACGCTGTATGGATTATTCTTTAAATTAGAATTAGGTTGAATTGGATGCTCCTGTGCTCGAAAGTGTTTTCTTCGAGTCGAGACAATCACTGCTCAAAAGTGTAGGTGGTATAATTCGGTAAACATGCTGGTTATCTTATAATAACTCCTTTCAAGTAGAGCGGTGTCTTTTTTTAATCATGGTGCCATAGTTTGCCGTGTATGGTCAACGACTGCGTGATTATGTTCGTCAACGAGAGCCGCAGCAAACGCCCGACTATTCGTATGAGTAAGCGGAGTACACTTGTTGTATGCTCATAGACAGCCTCTCATTGAGGACTGTTTTCAAACTTTCACTTACGAAGATATCAAGGTTTATCTCTAGAGTATTACATTTGACCTTTTCTAGTTTGTTGTTGAAAATATGCTATCATCTTTAGTTTAGCATCCTCCCAAATTTGTACCGAATCCAGTAGCGGATTTCCATAAATTTTGAATAGAACAGGACCGAATAATAGCTCCGATGACTTACGGGAAACGCCTTCGCTGTAGAATAACCCGAGACACCGGAAGTTTGCACGCTTCCCTGGAACGAACTGAACAAAGCATATTTTGTTTGCAGCATCATCACTTACCGTATCAAACGGGCGAGGAACTCCAGAATTGAAATCAGAAATACCACACGGGTTTCTTTCACGTGATGGCTCTGTGAACAAATCTCGATTTATTAGTTGCGGTACTAAAACCTTGTTAAAAAGTGGTTTGAGAGACATGACTTCAATGTGAACTGAAGTTCGCGTCTACTCGCTACTTTATAAGTAACTGAAGGGACTAAACTAAGCCCCAACTGATCCAACGGCGTATTGCCGCGAGGGTTATTACAACCCCTGGATAGTTCAAAGTAGAATACCATTCCGAAACGCTAAAATTTCACCGGAAGCACAGGACCGGTTTCGAGGTTTTTGCCTCTCATCAGCTATGCGTATCCGCTGGACTCTTCGCGTTTCGAACTAGTATTTGTGTAGACGGATGGCGCAATGTGAACTGAAGTTCGCGTCTACTCGCTACTTTATAAGTAGCTGAAGGGACTAAACTAAGCCCCAACTGATCCAACGGCGTATTGCCGCGAGGGTTATTACAACCCCTGGATAGTTCAAAGTAGAATACCATTCCGAAACGCTAAAATCTCACCGGAAGCACAGGACCGGTTTCGAGGTTTTTGCCTCTCATCAGCTATGCGTATCCGCTGGACTCTTCGCGTTTCGAACTAGTATTTGTGTAGACGGATGGCGCAATGTGAACTGAAGTTCGCGTCTACTCGCTACTTCGATCAAGTCGTCAACACGGTAAACGTATATGATAATGTGTGGGGAGCTTTGAGTTCACCAGATTGCGTCAAAATTTCATTTGGTCAATTCCACGTTTTAAATTGAAATAATCCTATTGTATGAAATTTTCATTTCGCTTTCAGTCTTGGCGAGTCTCATAGTTTCGGTATTTCTATTCGCAAATTTTTTTAGTTGATTTGCTTTATTCAATAAAATACTCGTCGAACGACAGTTAATTCATTTCCGTCCCATTAGTTTGTACAAGTGCACCCTATTGATCGCGGCTCCAGCTTTGCTTCTTACCCGCCACCCTTCAAACTGAACTCTGTCTGATTAAAGTGTCGTTCGCATGTACTTCTGTTTATGCATGACCTACCTGTCTCCCGCATGTATCCTTTATACAATTATATACGAATATATACAAGAAAAGCTACTATATATACGAAATTATACAAGAAAAGCTACTTGCTCAAGTCTTTCAAGTAATCGTGTGAATAAAAGTTGCGATTGTATCAAGCGCATTCGTATCCTGATCCTACTGTCCCTACTTGATAAGGGCAAACAGCTCGAAACCGGTCGTAGGGTGGGTGGTTGTGACGGAAATGCATACAAATGAACATTTTTAATCTGGTGACTGGTTTTGCAACAAAGAAACCTTTATTTACATCACCATTAGTGAAGTAGGCGAACCGACAAACTGACCGCACCTCCATTCAAACAAAACAGATGACACTCACACATAATGTAGGCAAATGAACTCGTCTCGCTGTCTTGGCAGGCTCAGCGCATACCAGCACCCGATCAATAATAATAATTTATTCCTTCATTAACCTATGTTCTGAAAAAAACATCTGTTCCACGCGTTACTGTACAACTGCCCTAACTGAAAGCAATCTGTCAGTGCAGTTGATGGTTATCTAAAGCTAGAGGTAGCACGTTTCGGAAGAATTCTTTCCATTAGTCTTATCGATAAACAGCCTAAGATCCGTAGCTATATTTACTCAGCATACATGCGTGAGCACGGAGCGCTTAAATGTTTAACCTATCCATTTTATAAAACATATTTTTAATAATAATAACTTACCTTAACTTAATAAATTTTCGTGCCCATCCGTCCTGACCTACAGCGTCTGACATAATCTATTTTGTCAGAAAATTACTTTCTGGTGACATTTCAAATTTATTTATATTTATAAATCTGTTCGATCGGTCCCCAAAGTATTTCAATAAATCGCTCCAACAGACTCATACCATAATTCACAGCCACCCGAGTTCATTATTAGACAGTCGCCACACGTATTGTTTCATCACGAGAGGGGAATATTTCAGGTCCAAGAACTCAGCGCACCTCCAAGGGCAGCAGCCGTCCTGCGCGAATGTATCGCGGCCTGTATCAACTCGACCTACCAATGTCTCTGTGAGAATGTGAACGAGTTGTACGGCGAGGGAGTACAGGTAAACCGGATATAATTCGTTCGTTCAAATTTTCCTTTTATGGTTAATTCGAGTTAATTGTAGGCGCAAAGTTGGTTAAAGTCAAACAGTGTTCCCGACTTCTTAGTAAGAACTCGAGACAAATTTCAACCACCTCTAATTCCCATTTTCTGTTTAAATCTAAATAGGAGTAATGTATTGTTGTGCTCTCATCCCCGCACTTACACACCACTACCGGTTTCTGGCTGTTTGCTATCAGCAGGTGGCGACAGTAAGATCAGGTACAGTGAGCCTTGAAACAGCGAATAAATGGTAAACAAGGTTATACGTGAATACCACTGTTGCATAGGGTTCTTACAAAGAACCACGATGTTCAAATACAGAATCACAAAGTGATTTGTGGTCAAGCACTCGAGGCGCTTATGGATGACCAAAGTAATGTGTTGCTCACATCCCCATCCCTTACACACCACTACCGGTTTCTGGCTGTTTGTCGTCGTCAGGTGGAGACAGTAAGATCAGGTTTAGTGAGCCTTGAAACAGTGGTAAATAGGAGTAATTGACAGGAGTAATTCACAGTTGCAGTTTACCCTTATCAAATTGATTTTGCTTTCGAAAATTAATGTATTAAATAATGTAATAAATTAATTGTATTGTATTAATGAATTAATTGAATTAATGTGATTAATTAATGTATTTGACGATTAACATCGAAGTCTTTTAATGGATTTCTACTAAAGTCCATTCTGGAAGTGCGTAGTCTTATGCGCCTACTGTTTCATCCAATATCAATTTGATCATTTGTTCGACGGATTCGTTTCAAGAGCCTTGCCAATTACCAAACAATCTGTTGAACCTAGTGGATGGGATTGCCAATACGATGGATCAGATATACCATCAATTCAAAACGCAACAAAATGCAAATACTGACTACAATTAAACGGTTGAACGATGTGATTTTGTGGTTCCTAAATTTGAGCACTTACGTAGCGCGAGGCATAAAACCTACGAAACAAAATTTTCCTAGAAAAAATCAATATACATATATATTACATACTCCAGGACAAAGTTCCACTTTTTTCTATGGTTTCATCTCACACAATGGATGATGCCCCATTTAGCGAAATCCCATTACGGAGAAATGATTTTCCGGTGCAGACTAATTAAATTTTTTAATCTGTTTTTTTCCGTCGATTTTACGCCTCGCGCTACACAAGTGCTCAAATTTAGGAACCACACAATCGCATTGTCCAATCGTTTAATTGTAGTCAGTATTTGCATTTTGTTGGGGTTTTGAATTGATGGTTTATCTGATCCATCGTATTGGCAATCCCATGCACTATATTCAAGAGCCTCGTAAAGGATCCACGATTGTTTGGTTACTGGCTGACCTCTTGAATTGACTTGGTCCATAAATGGATGAAAATTGATTGTTCAGTGTTGAAAGCGGTGATCACCCCACACACATACATATATAGTCCCTGAAAGCCCCATGATCAAACTATATGTTAAGAACCGCAAATCATCTAATCGTGTGTTAGAAACCATGATTGTATGTTTTGGATTAAAGCTTGATCACGGTTTATTCTACTGTGTACTCAGCATATTTCTTATCAAATCTCATTTATAACAGTCAAAATACTCCTGACCGCAGGTAGTAAAATCTTTCCCGAAAACTGCGCGGTCAACAAAAATGCTCTTACTCATACACCAGACGTTGTGGACCAGATAAATTTACGTAACTCAAACTGGATTTCTCGGCGAAATCTAATTATCTACCATCCAAAATCGTTTTCATATTTTCCATTTGGAAAATTAATCCACCGCCAATCCTTTCTTGATTATTTGCAGTGAGGGGAAAGTCATTCAGTTGCCGTGACCCTTTCTCTGATTATTGAATGAATCTAATCAGGTTTCAGCTATCGTTCAGGAATGACAGGCCTTCTTCTTCTTCTAGTGGAAGACCATTACACTGAGGAAAATGTTGTTTTTACCAAAACGCATATTTCGTATTGTTTGTAGGGATCTGAAAATATTGACAGTGGGGTTGACCCAATCGACGGCAGTGGTTCGGATATCGCGCAGTCCTCCGGGGAGGATACACGCTCGTTGATCTACTGGTATCGGTTGATCACGTTGATCGTATCCGTGCTTGAAGAAGACCGAAAACATTACGCGCCCATTTTGAACCAGTAAGTGTTTCTGGATGAATGAATGGAATGCTAAATTTTTAATTATGGTCGGCTACGCTTCCTTAAATGGAATACCGTGATTTTTCGAAAAGCGAAATGGATGCTTAAACGAAAAATCCGAATTTGTGTGCATTTCGATCCTACACACATCTCACGACCGGTTTCGTGTTAGATGCACTCATCAGGCGGGATCATTACGATCAGGACCACATACCTTGAAACAGTAAAAAAATAATAGGCAAGATTTGGTTTTGAACGCCACCGTTGAATAGGGCTGGCAGCAAGAAATCGGTCGTGGTGTGTGTGTGATGGAAATGCATGAAAAATGAGCTTTTTGTTCTCGATCATGGGTTTAATCACAACCACATGTGTGTTGGCTCATGTGATTGAACAGGTTGGTCGTACCAGCCTTATCCAACAGTGGCATACAAGCGCTCCTTGTTTACCATTCCTCTACTGTTTCAAGCGCATGCGGATCCTGATCCTACTGTCCCTACCTGATGAGTGCAAACAGCACGAAACCGGTCGTGAGGTGTGTGATGGAAATGCATGCAAATGAGCTTTTTCGTTCATGACCATGGGTTCAAACACAGTCTACATGAGTTTAAGCTCATGTGACTGAACAGGTGGGTCGTACTAACCTTACCGAACAGCGGCTTATAAGCTTACATGAGTGAGGATTACATTTAGTTGTAAAATACAGTATATCTCACGAAATCAATGCGGTAACACATGTAGAAATTGCACAGATCCCGTAAAGAAAGCGCGCTTTCGATATTTTATTCATACTTATCTAACTTGTATGCCGTTAAATTTCAATTGAAATCTTACATTTATTGTATTTTGGAATTTGCGCGAAAACGCTTACATGAACAAACCAGGTTGAGCAATGAAAAATCGTTTTTTCCTCTGGTCCAGTCGCTCACTTCAATTCTGCGGTCGCGTCAGCGAACCCCTCATCACGTAATGCCATCATTACGAAGCTGCTGTCAAACTGTGACAAAATCATTAATTTTGGCATGCGATGTCGGAACTTTGTTTACGCTGAAGGCTGAGAGCGAATCGGGTATTTGACGGAATACTGTCGAATCAGCGTTCAAATCCTTCCAGAGCGAATCTAACCTGTTTAAATGTGATTATAAAGTTTTAAAAACAAGAAATTAACACCAGCTAATGTGTCGGCCACATCGTGTAGCTCTTTATTGTGCTAATATAAACAGAATTTAAGGTACAGTTCATTAGAAAGGAAGCTTAGCGTACAATACGAATACACTTCTTCATTGAGCTCGAGATGCATATAGGTTTTTTTTAACAAGAAACCTTTTTCTTTCCGGTCAAACACAACAAGTAGTTGATCTTTGTTCGGAGTCACAAGAGTAGTATATGACGTTCGAGAAGCAGGACGAAATCACGAGTAGTTTCATGTTGTGCAATAAAAACTAAAACTAGTCTTGGTTCCTTGAAATGATGAAAGAATGGTTGACGATATGTGAACTTTGACCCTCGAATGTGCAACCGTGCGGTACTTCTTTGTTGTGCGTCTAAAACCGTGTTAAATTGATTGGCCACCGGTTGTGAGCTGCATGCTCAAACACACGGGAGTCTGACTACCGTTTAGATTTTCTTTCTATGCCTGTGTAACCTGGCAGTATGTTAGCCCAGACGGTCTCTAACTGTGCGTCATTTTGCCAGGATCAGGCTTGTGCTTTCATACCATTGAGGTTAAACACAAACTTGACTAAAATATCCACGCTTGCATGCATACATACATACGAAGAATACATTTAATCGTTGCTAGGTTCCCCCACGAAGTAAATCTCGGTGATATGTCTGCGGAACTGATGTGGAATCATTTGTCCGCCGATTTGTCGGCTGATCTGGAGCAGCATGCGATTCTAGCCCGACACCTGATTGAGAAAGCCACGCAATCCACCCCGCCAACAAGGTCACGATTTGGTCGGATGGCAAACGGACCCAGTTCGAAGCATACCAAGTCCTCGCTGCTGACTGCGGAGAAGCATCGTGTGAAAACGTCAGATTACATGAATTTGTGTTTCCGAGTCAAATGGTTCTACAATTCGTATATAGCGAAGCTGCCAAATTGCCAAAACAAACTACCTGATTACCCTAGGTGAGCAACATTGTACAATGTCCTGAGCATTTTACTGTCCACGATGAAAACAATCAGGTTCGATTGAGCTTAGTCTCAAATGGAACGTTGTATGAAAACTGTGATATGTTTAGAGCAATTTTGACTGGTTAATTTTTTAATGAAAGCTCTTGGCATTGACCCGGCGAGTTGGGAAGAACTTGCTCTTGACCGCTCACAATGGAGGCATTGTGTAAAGCGTCGTCTGCAAGCTGGGGAGGAGCAAATACAGCTCTTGGCTGCAACTGATGCAATACAACTGAGTTCTGACTTTCTTTGCCAGCGCTGCGGAAGAGGTTGTTCCTCCCGAATCAGACTGTTTAGTCATTTCAAAAGCTGTAGAACATGAACATTCATGCGATTGTGATGTACATCCATGGTCGACATCGAACGAAGGAGGCCAACAACAATTGTTTAATTGGTCAATGACAAGTTTAACACGCTTGAACTGTCCATCCGTTGAATGTGGCCAGTTAAGTGATATGTAGGAGGTGAATAAGTCTTATGCACAAGACTTATTGAATCTGATCTAATCGTATCTGATGAATCCACACAACCCGAAACCCATAATGGATGTGAGAACTCGTGAGAAGCACGATACATCATCGTATTGATTTTTGATTTTTTATTGATTCGTCAGATGGTTCGAGAGTCTGATCATGTTGTGGTTGACCGAGAACGACGATGTGTCGACAAACTATTTGCGAAATGCCTACGACCGGGACAAACAAGATGGGTTCCAATGTTCCAGCGAGAACGTCCTCTACTCAACCTCGGTGGTCGATGTGTTCACGCAGCTCAACCAGTGTTTCGATGTCATACGCAAGCTAGAATGTCCGGACAAGGAAGTTGAAGGTCATTTCTTGCATCGATTTTCACTGGTAAGCAATGGTAATCGATTTTAAAAAAACCACCTATTTCAGCTTGCTTCAACATCGTCGTCAGTGATTGGCAAGTTTCATCGGGTGAATTCGGGATTCGACGAGAAATATGATGTGTTTGTTTGTTACTAATATGTGTGCATATTTATGGTGGCCGGTTAATTAATCGCCAGACAATTAATTGCCAGACCCTTAATGCCCGACACTTAATCTACAGACATTTAATCTTCAGTCACTTAATCCCCAGGGAAGGTATTTAACCCTTTGTCTACGGGAATTCGATATAGGTTTTTTTATGAAATTTTTTGTGTTATTTTGCTTAATTATGGCATAAATAAAACACATGATTATTTTTTACGTTTTATGTATATATTATCCAGGATATTTTGAGGTGGTAACTGGAGTTACCGTCAGTATTTTGGAACGTAATTTTACCTATAACTTCATAACACACAATGAAATTATTTCTTTTAAATATTAATAATATTTTGAAAAACTTGTAAGTGAAACTCATTGCAGAATTGTTTTATGCATTTTGCACATTTGTTCCATAATTATAA
>JACCGJ010024672.1:0-13869 GCA_013407085.1 Atriophallophorus winterbourni
AATAATAATAATAATAATAATAATAATGATAATAATAATAATAATAATATAATAATAATAATAATAATAATAATAATAATAATAATAATAATAATAATAATAATAATATTAATTATATTAATAATAATAATAATAATAATATAATAATAATAATAATAATAATAATAATAATAATAATAATAATAATAATAGGCATCAAGGGGTTTTGTAATGTATTTCTTGGAGGAAGGAGTCGATTCTTTTTAAACACGGTTAAGAAAGGAGCCGATACCACATCCTTTGGTATTTTTTTCCAAAGAGCACTAACACGCGCAGAGAAAAAGTACTTTCGGCAGTTGATACGGGACTGTTTCAAGCAAAGTCTGTGGGAGTGACCGCGCAAATGCGTTGTCTCGGTATTGCGGGAGAATAGGGAAAAGCACGGGTGGGTGGATGAGGACATGATATGATAGAGATAGATAAGATCACCACGGGTCCGGCGATACTGCACAGAAAACATTTTCAATATTTCCAATCGTTGGGGATATGGAATGAAAAACAACCCTGTGAGCTGCATGTGGAATTTCGCTCCGTCATTTTTATAACATTTTTTTGATTCAAGTTTTCAACATTACATTACTGACAATGGTTCTCCGTGGCTCAAAAACTGTTCGTCGTAACTCTTCAACTACATCAAATCAACCAATTACTCGTAAGAAATCTCAAGAATCCAAAAGCTCACCGGGACTTGCCGTTTGCGGTGAAACCGGATGTTCAACTTCGGTTTTAGAAGGAATAGAATGCAGCATTTGTTGTTCCTGGTTTCATTCTGGTTGCTCAGGTTTGACGCCTGCTGATTTTATTGCCCACCAAAAAAATTCAACTATGCTCTGGTTTTGCAAAGCCTGTACAAACAACCCCATTGTCCGTTTTCTGCATAAACTGTTAGCTCAACAATCGAAAAAAAATAGCATTCCTTGAAAAGCGACTGAGCCAATTAGAGAAAATAAATGTTTCTTCAAATTCTCAACCGTTGCAGATTGAAAAAATCGCACCTCATCCCGTTCCCACATTCGCGTCGTTAGTCGCGGAAAACTCACCAGCAACCAAAAGTGATGTTCCTCTTTCTACAGAGGAATTCACTAAAGTGATGTCATCAACTAGGAAGCCAGTTGCTTCTAAGAATTTCCCTTGTCAGTCTGATTCATTGACAATAATATGCTCTAATGTGCCGGAAACTACGTCTCCCTGCTTTAAAACTCGTCAGCAAGCTGACACAGCAATGGCGTGCATTATGCGATACCCTTCACGTGTCTGCTGATCCAGTGAGTTTAGTACGTTTGTTACGTCACCCAAACTCACCTCATTTTGGCGAACCGAGACTGCTAAGAGTAACGCTCAACGCAATGGAAGATATCGAAAATGTCTTGCTTGCCGCTCACACCTTGAACCGGGGGTCAACTGCAATTCGTATACATCCGGACATTCCCTGGAGTGAACGTCGACTGAAAAAGCAGCCGTCGTATAATTGGAAAGAAGCCAGTGACAAAAAAAGTATCTTTCTCTATGGCGTTCCGGAACTCGTCGATGACGATGCCGCTAAATCTGCGACCCACGACTGTGATCAGTGGCGTTTTATTCAGTCGCAAAACAGAATTTGCGGTACTCTTACTACTGCCGTCAAACGCTTACCGAATTCGCTCAGTTACAAGGGCCAGGGTCCTACAGGCGTGGTACTAATTTAAACACCTAGCCCCCGCTGAAATTCGCTTGCGAGCGGCTGCTGACAAGCCAAAACCCAAGTATCCTCTAAACACAGCGGTACCCCCCTCTCCTGGCGTATCTGCACCATTCTCAAAAAACCTCCAACAGCCGACTACTTCAGAGTCGGCACAATAATTTCCCACGATGCGGATCCCTGTCTTTCAAGAGAAAGTCTGAATTGTTTATACACAAACGCTCAAGGTCTCATCAGCAAACTCCCAGAATTGCGTACTCGGCATGCTTCTCACCCCTTTGATCTTATTGCTATTACGGAGACTTGGTTGTCGGATTCTGTAACAGACGCGGAAATTTCACTCACTGGAATGTCAGTCATTCGTAACGATCGTCCAACCAAAGGCGTCGGGGTTCTCTTATATTTTGCATCCTCATTTATTTGTGAACCTCTATCTCCTCACTGCTTACCTCTTGTAGACTCACTTTGGTGTCGTATTCATCTCAAAAAGCAGGATTATGTTCTCCTGGGTGTCGTTTACCGCCCTCCGCAAAACGATCTTGATGCTGATAGGAAACTTATTGAGTCCATGCGACATGCTTTATCTTTAAAATACAGTCATGTATAACTGATGGGAGACTTTAATTCGCCTAGTTTATCAACAATACATGCAAGTGATTTCTTTGCAACGGAACTTGATGGACTTATATCAACCCACCCGGGTGTTGGTATGGTGCTGAATTCACGTGCCGAATCCTGTCTAATCGATTGGATTCCTCGCAATAGCAGAATGTGCGCAGTTAGACTCGCCACTAATATTAGACCAAACTCAAAATCTTTTAATCAGAGATGCTTGTTTATTGTAGCAACTTACGCTCCGACTAACACCAATTCCGACGACGAGAAGAACGCCTTCTACGACGATCTTTATGCTCTTTTGCGACGTGCAAAAAGCTCCGTTATTGTTGTCTTAGCATGAGATATGAATGCCAGACTAGGTCGCTTAGATACATCTGAATCACAATTAGGTGGCATGTTTGGTCTTGAAAGCCAACGCACAGATAATGGTGAACGGTTTATACAATTCTGTGCACAATCTCGATTATTCATTAGCAGCACCTCCTTTCGCCATAAAAAATGTCAATGTGCCACATGGCGCTCGCCGGATGGAAGCCAACCTTCGGCCCAAATCGACCATATCGCCATAAGTGCTCGCTGGAGAGGTTGCATTGAGGACTGCCGCTCTTTTTGGAATACCTGCGTAGATTCAGATCATGCTCTTGTGCGATGTAGGTTCTCGGTAAAGTTCTCCGGTGCGAAGCCCTCGAATGGGAAACGCATTGCTGTCGAAAAATTCTTTCAGCCTGCAGTTCAAGACATTTATAGAACCACCTTGAGTAACTCACTCCCAGTTGCCCAGTATGCAACTACCGATGAAAGGTGGAACAAAATAGCAGGGATTATGCGAGCCGCCGCAATAACAGCCTGTGAGACTGCACAACCAACCCAAAAGTCCCACTGGATTTCACAGCGCTCTATAGAAATTCTTCACCAGCGACGCGATATACCTCATGGTCCTGGACACAATACAGAGCGTAGACGCGTGATGAATGAACTTAAACGGAGCTTAAGACTAGACAGAGAAAGGTGGTGGATAAATAAGGTCGAAGAAATGGAAATAGCAAATAATGCGGGTAACGTTCGAAAACTCTTCCAACGTATTCGCTCGACCGGGCCTACGAAACAAGGAGTGAGTGAGACTATAGCGGAATTAGACGGTACTCTTATCACTAATAAGAATCGCCGCCTGTCACGCTGGGCCGAACATTTTGAAGAACAATTCAGCTGGTCGCCTGCAACAGAATCATCCCCTCACTTGAGGCAGTGTGATCCTTGGCCTGTTAGCGTAGATCCCCCTAATGATTTAGAAATTAAAGCATGTATCAAATCCATGAAACGATTCAAAGCTGCTGGCCCCGATGACATACCGCCTGTTTTGTTCAAAGAAGGTGGCCAAGTCCTAATCAGCACATTAGGAGATCTCCTCCGTGAAGTGTGGACGTCAGAATCCGTCCCTCCGAGTTGGTGCGAATCAGTTATCATACCTATATTTGAAAAAAGGTGTGCGAAGCTCATGCTCTAATCGCCGTGGGATAAGTCTCACTCCCATCATTACGAGATTATTAGCGTCCATATGTCTTCGAAGATTAACATCGCATAGGGAATCACAGATCCGTGAGCAGCAAGCTGGCTTCCGGCCTGGCAGAGGCTGTGTCGACCACATTTTTACTCTTCGACGGATATTAGAACTGCGGCACCCCTATCGACAGCCGACAATAGCCATCTTTTTAGACTTCAAAGGAGCATTTGATTCAGTCGATCGAAATGTCCTGTTTAAGACCTTGTTGTGCAAAGGCGTTCCGCATAAGTATGTCAACATACTACGCGCACTTTATGCTCATACATCCGGATGCGTTAGGGTTTACAATGAACTCTCACCCAAATTCCACACCACAAGTGGCGTCCGACAAGGATTCCCGATTTCTCCGTTTTTGTTCAATTTTGTAATTGATGCAATTATGGAGTTGTGCAACGATGGTGCCCCAGACTTCGGAGTTCACATAATGTCAGGCGTCAAGCTTCTCGACTTGGATTATGCTGATGATATAGTTCTGCTCTTCGACTCGTACACAGATGCACAGGCGATACTGAACAAGCTATCTAGTATTTTGCCCGCATTTGGAATGCGTTTTGCACCCTCTAAGTGCAGTGTTCTGCTGCAGGACATCGACATATCGAACAGCACTTTATTACTTGACAATCAGGCTCTTGAAATTGTAGATCGTTTTACGTATCTCGGTAGTTGTATCAATAATTCTGCATCGTTAGATAACGATGTCTCGGCACTGTAGCATTCCGCAACCTAGGTCACCTCTGGCGTCAGAAAGGACTGTCTCTGCTACTCAAGGGTAGAGTCTATAAAGCGACAGTTCGGGCCGTGTTACTCTATGGGTGCGAAACCTGGACCTTACGTAGAGACACATTCAGCGTCTCCAAGTATTTGACAACCGGTGCCTCCCCAGCATTCTAGGAGTAGCTGTTACAAGCGTATGCGCACTGATGCTCTCTCTCCGAAATCAGGTTGTTGGTAGTATGTCGATATAGAGAAGCAGATCACCTGCATAGGTTACGCTGGTTGGGTCACGTTTTACGGATGCCGGACCACCGACTTCCGAAACAGATTCTTTTTGCGACGCCACATCCTGATTGGCGTAAATCTCCGGGTGGCCAAACCGTCACATGGCATAGGCAGCTAAAAATTCTTACTAGTAACCTTTCCAAAGTAGGCGCAGCGCGTCTTCCAGGCTGGTGTCCCCGCTATCATATATCGCAATAGTTAGTTACGCTTCAGGATATGTCCCGAAACCGTGTTCAATGGCGGTCTTGCACTAAGCATCTTCTTGGAGTGTTTGCATAACCTTGTATGTTGTCAAGCGAGTGACGAGAAAAGCTTGTTATGATGCATGACAGTGAAAGCCGCAAGGAAGCTGCCGTGCTGATGTTGCTCTACTCGTTCACGAAACTTGTTTGAATGCATGTTCCATTCGAGGTGTAGGCACCTCTTCCCAGTTTGTTTGTGCTTACTCTTCTATAGAAGCCGTAGCAATTTAAGTCCCACCCTTCCCCATCTTTTAGGATTTTACTTATTCATGGTTGTATGGCAGTTAAGCATTCGGTCCTTGCTACCGGTGTATTGCTGTCTTTGATTATGGATGATTGTTTTGTATTTGCGGAATCGTGGGTGAAGGCGAATAGTTTTGGACAGGTTGACCTCAGGGATGAAGCGAGACACGATCAATGCGCGAGTGTGCGTGCAAATCGGTGGGGACATGATTAACGTTGTACCGAAAGGTGATATTTGGCCAGATGTGCGCCAGCTACCACTGGTTGATCTGAAATGACCTTACGCAAGGATATCTGGGTTCTCTCTACACCCAACGAGCTACAATATGACATCCCAAGAACGATTGTTTCGGTTAATAGTGCCAAGTTTTTCGAAACAACCTTTGAAATGTTCTGCCGTACCCACCCAGCTGTATCACCTTCAATCAAATGGACAAACTGAGCAATTTACCGATACTTTTAAACACTGGAAATTATCCAGGGTTTCGTTTTAATCTATCACACAACGCCGCATAGAGGGTTATCAAACCAACATTCACCAGCAGAGTTACTCACGAACCGTAAGCTCTGTACTAATATTGACAAGCACGTTCCCGACGGAATTCCTTATGGCTACGTGTATCCAGTTGAATATTCTCTTAGACACTTTCAGGTTACCAATGCAAACAACCACGGAATCAAGTTCGTTTTCAAAAATTGATCAATAGCAGAGGAGTAAGTGCGGGGGATGTGAGCAACACATTACTTTGATCAATTGCAGATGTTTACGAAGATTCAAACAAAACCGAGTCAACGGATATAACAATTTTTTAATCAGGGGAGGTGCTGATTGAGCGATAAATGGCAACCTTATTTCCACAACATGCCTGACCTACTTTTTGAATTGAACCAAGACAACGAACACACGTTGACCTACATTCACCCACGACCATGAATTCTTGCTACACACTAACCTACATACCACTCGTTTCCGTTTGGTCTATTTAACCCAGCAACTGATCGTGTTCTGGGCCAATCAGTGCTTTGTTATTGTTCTATAAATACATTGGACATCTGCTCAAACGTTCCATTCCGGCTTTGAACGGTTTCGCTCACCGTTGGGTGAAAAGCAATGCATTGATTTATAAAACGTAATGACGGTCTCTCTGCATATCATCCCCCTTTCTTAACACGAATATAGGCAAATAACATAACCCCCACAGTGTCCTGAACATACTTCATATCCACATAGTTTGATTTACATGTTGTCTCAGGCATCTTGTGCAAACTCACAGTTCTGCAGCGGATACAGCAAGAGAAACGCATTATTCACGGCTAGTCACATCTTCCAGTGACGGTCCTTATTTACTAATCCCGTCACAGCGCGTTAAACATGTTAGGCGTCGCTAGACATTATGGATCCAGTACTTCGACTGTGGACATTGGTTAAGATTTCTTAACCGGGAAACTTCAGCTGATGTATACAATTCCTGATGGCCAGTCTCAGAATTACTCCTGTAATCTTTAATCCATGATTCCAAATGTTGACAAGTAATTTCATAAGTTTGAACGGTGGCTTCCGTAAGTTCAGAGCTACTGACTTGACTGACAACATTGATGTCGGTTTGCTGCTTGTGGTAGTTAGTATTTTACATCACATGCTGGATAATATCGGTGAAGTGCGTAAGTCCTAGTCACCAGATTTTATTACCACATTGATAAATACAACAGATTTTTGACGTGGGTGGCGTGACCATTTATGCAACGATCATTTAATTAAATAAATCGATGCTCATAATCTCTTCTTATAGTTCGCATCAAGGCATATACAGTTTAAAGATTTGGCTTTGTTTCAAGACGCAACATATAAATCATTTGCAATGTCTTCAGCTGTTCAAAACTCGTGTCATCTAGATTTCCTTTACATTTTTGGAAATATAACTGGAGCATTCCCGCAAGGTGTGAACGGAAACCAAGAATATCGTTAAATGTTTGAAATTTATCACCTTGATCAATTGAATTAACAAGCTGGCTCGCAATTTTCAGGAGTAAATATTAATAAGTTAGATCAAGGACCTCGTTAATTATGGTATTTATATCAGAACTAAATATGGATCAACTTGTCTGGCGCCTATATTTGCTATCATTGGGTAACACTAAAGAATATGTGGCCTACTACTTCTGAATTGATTTCAATGACAGCGGCGGCAAGCCAGAAATGTAGCCACAATGTGAGGAAATGGTGTATTAAACTACTGAGACAATGTACGGTACCAAATCGACACTTGTGACCTTCGTAGTTACTAGGTCCACATGAGCAGTTCACAGAAATGGATTCAGTACATCCTTTTTTCTTTGTAGCATCCACCATATAGGAAAAAGACTTGTAGCTTCCCGAGCAACTTTAATGGCCTGTGGTGTGATGAGGTTCATGAAAATTTCACAGTTTGGCACAAATATAACTCATGTAAAATTTAGGCGATAAGGAAATATTCACATGCGAGAAGCTAGTTAATCTAGGCTGTTGTGAATGTGAGAGTGGATGTATCGATTTAAACTTTTTTAATGCCACTGATTTCATTTGGTAACTGGTTCACTTGCTCCATTTGCATAAAATGGAGCACGTCCTGCTGTTGAACGCATTTTTGATGGTTGAGAAGGGTGCTAAATATATGAAGACGTTCAATAAATTTTATTTTCCATTAGCGGAAAAGCTTATTTCAATGGAGTCAACCCTTCCATGTGTTGTTAGTGGCGGAACGTGTTATTCAAGACTGTTATGAGGTAGCTTTCAATCAAAAGTACTGGCCAATCGTTAATGACATTGGAATAAGCCTGTCGCTATCAAGTTTATTTGTCCAGAGTGATGTGTATAATTTAAAGTTTTGTTCAACAAAAGTAGTCTTTATGATTATTAAAATGACCCTGTTAAGTTATCTATTTAGAGTTGTTTTTCGCAGATGATAATAGTCAATAAATTTGAGCATTTTTTTGTGACATAATTAATATTTACCACAGACTTCAGTTCATTGTGATCGTATTGTGTTTATTTAAACTAACTATCCCCCTTGTTCTTACGAAACAAGTGTCAGAAGCGAAACATTTCTTATTACGATGACGTGTAAGATATCGCTTGTTGCGGGATACAGGTTCGTTGTTGTTGTTAGCCTCCTTCGGATGTACATCACAATCGCACGAATGTTCATGTTCTACAGCTTTTGCAATGTCTAAACAGTCCGATTCGGTTCACAAATTTCAAAAATAAACGGATTGCATCAAATGTGGCATTTGCCGAAACAAAGGCTTCATTTGAATTAACTGGCTGGTGAATCTTGCACACAAGACGGTTAAATAAACGACTTCAATCTAGCCGAATGAATAGAGCAACCATCTTGCTATTAAAATTTAATCATAAGAGATCAGCAGGATCGTACGAACTTGAGCACAGAATTCCCTTTATACGCACAAATAGTGCGCACACGACTACGCTATAATTAGCTGGATTTTAAGGCTCATGGAACTGAATCTTAGTGTCTACACCTGACAACGGCAAACAGTTAGAAACCGATTGCAGTGAGTAACTGCATAGAATGTGAGCAACATAATACTTCGTTTATAAGCGTCTTAGGTGCTTGATCAAGCATCATGTTGGGATTCTATATTTGATCATCGTAGCTCTTTTCAGGAACCGTATTTAACGGTGGTATTCAAGTAAAAATAATATTTAACACTTTTCCACTCTCTCCGACTGACGACGGAAAACAGACAGAAACCGGTTGTGGTGTGTATATGAAAAGGGCGAGCAACACTATAGTTTAGCTGGATCGTTCTTGTTCTAAGCGAAAAGACAGAATGTATTATTACTGCCGGTATGTCAGTAGATAATAATGTCGAAAATGCTTTGTAAGGGTGCCACTTATGAACGTCATTTACTTATTTACAATAACCAGATGAGAATAAAAATGATTAATAAAATACATGAAAATAATTATTGTTATAATAATAGTGATAGAAGTAATCGAAACACATATAGGCTTTATCAGTATTTACCTATAACACACGTGAACAATATTTATATGACTGTTTAGAAAAAACACGACCGAGATTGGGCGTGAGCCGTGACATGTACCACCTAGAGGGCATTGCTGATCACAATGTTATCCTAATATTGAATAATTTTGTTCCTTTTGTAGTACTCCTTGAGTTTTTCGTAGCTTCTTCTAGTTTCTTTTGTGAAATGTTCGCGTGGATTCATCTTACATAAAAATAAATGAAATAAATAAATAAAATGGTTAGATACGGATATGTAAATTCTGAATGTTGTAAATAAGCTCAAACGATATCCAGTGTCAATTATTATTTTTATCTGGAATCTTTACATCTATATTGAAATTATCGAAAACATAATATTTGGTTAAACGGAGTTATGCTTACAAGACACTATAAATCGGATTGCCAAACAAAAGTTTGGATGGTTGATCAACACTGTGGTTGTAATTTAACACTTATAGAAATGAAAACGTCCAGTTTTCGGCTTGAGTTCAGGGGATGCAGCAGTTCACAAGTGCTGTGAAAGGAAAAGGCGTTGGTGCACTCTAGATGTTGTGGTTTCAAAAAAGCCTGTTTCTGTTTAGATTTCTAGTTTAAATTCTGTGTTCCAGAATAAAGGGAGAATACAGAACCTCTATTATTTGATTTCAAAGAAAATTTCATTTATAAAATTATCTACCATGTAAGTAAGGTTAAAGATTCTGGACAGGTACATAACAAACAGAAAACATCTCGTCGTTTTATTTCATAACTTTGGATTATTTTTTTCAATCAATTGACCATCGAACTTCGTCTGGCTGGAATTGATTCAAAAATTTACTGCATCGGACAGGTCAATTTTCGTACAACATTTTTATTCTTATCAAAGCACCGTTTATATTATTCTGCATAGTTTTTCTTGTTGTCACTTGAGAATTAACAAGTAGAAATGATCCTACTCCAGCTATGGACTTCTCACTGACAGGCTACAGCAATACTCGAATTTACCGGACAGTTACATGGCTGCTGACATTTCGCACCTATGATCCCTAAAACGTCGTGATATGCATTTTCACACGTCTTGAAATTGCAAAAATTAGTCAAAACACATTTCTCGACGTCAAGTGTTATGGCCATCTGTATGCCCCTTTGTAACGTCTACAAATTTTAACGCTCTGTCTTTTGTGCGGAATGGCGAAAATGATTGCAGCATGAATTCGATGCAAAACATTATTCAAATGTTACAGGGTATGATTCCGTTGCGATGAAGCAAATGAAGCTGATTATTATTTTTAATACACATGGAAAGCTTAATTCATACACAAGGATTTCCTGGTGATTTGAAATAGTTAAATTTTCTAAATTCCATAAGGCTAGAAATTTTGAGTAATAGCGAAAACCATTATTTTAAGCGTTACAGAGAGGTCGCAAGTGTTTTACGAAGAAGAAGAAATTGGCTTTATTTGTATACATAAATTTTCAGCCATTACAATAATTTCACTCCAAAATTAAAAAAATGACGAAAAGGTCACAACATCAAGTTATAATTTGTCGACTGAATGATGTTTCTTGGCCGTATTGATTGATAACTTCCACACATGAGACGGTTCCAAGGTTGTCACGGGGCGGTTTTGGGGATAAGCTCCCAATTCCAAAAATGCTCCAATGGCCTGCGTCTCATATAGCCTCTGACAACCAAGTCCAGCTCCTGGCCTGCACGCGTGGTCCTGTGTGACCCGGCGGAACTGCTTCTACTGACAGGAGAAAGGGCGAAGGCGGCTGACTGGCGCCTCAAAACCAGCATGCTTCGGGCAGGTGGAGCTCGTTAGTCCATGAAGGCGGCCCACCTAGGGGAAGGAAAACCCTTATCTCAAACCTCCACTGCCTTGTGGCTACATCCATTCATGGAAAAGGCTTCAGGAGTCAACCTCGAGGAAAAATCCGGAGCCGGAGTCCCGTTAGGCAGTCCGAAGTTTATTCAACTTCGTCCTGCCAGCTCCTGCGACGGCAGCGTTGTCCAAACGTATCAGCCTAGCTGTTCCTTTGGTTCCAGTGGTGCCGTGGAGAGGGAGCACTTGCTGCATGGGCAACAGCTAGTTCTCCATATTGAACTGCCCTGGCGTACATCACAACGCACCAATGGAGAGGACACTCCATTCCGCTTCTACGGAAAATAACACGGTAAGCAGCAAATACCGGTTAAAAGCTATGGCTCGACTGGCGTAGAGCTAAGCGCCTGGGGCTGCTTTTGTTGGTGGGAGAGACTTCCAGGTCTCATTGGACGGCTACCGCCCGCCTCAAGCTGGGCAGCCCCCAGTCAATAAGGTGCCGTCTCGCCACGGTCTTCTATCCTCATTGGGTGCATGGGGATTAGGAATCAACCGACAAGCAGACTGTATTTTTCCGCACCAGCGAATCGAAATACCAAACAACGAATGTCAGTTCTGAAACTTGGAACCTGGAACGTCCGGTCCATGCTTCCAGGATTTCATGACGACGTCTCGAATATCAGAGGCGTTAGAAAGTCCGCCGTGATTAACAACGAGCTAAAGAAGCTGAATGTCGACGTGGCTGCCCTACAAGAGACGCGCTTACCAGACACTGGTAAGCTAACAGAAAGTGATTACACATTCTTTTGGAAAGGAAGAGGTTCCGATGAGCCTCGACTGCATGGAGTTGTGTTTGCCGTGCGAAACGACATATTAAAAGCAACAGAACCGAGCAGCAGCTGGAGCGAACGGATTTGGACTCTAAATCTGAGGTGCATTACTGGTACCATTACGTTGGTCAACGTTTATGCACCGACGCTCTCTGCGACGCCTGTTGAAAAAGACGCTTTTTATCATAACCTCACAGCCGTCCTGAAAAACGTGCCACAGAAAAACTGTGTAGTGGTATTGGGTGATTTCAATGCCAGAGTTGGTGCAGATTACGAGTCTTGGCAAAACTGTCTCGGAAGGTTCGGTGTAGGTAAAACCAATGAAAATGAGCAACGCCTTTTAGAATTGTGCACACAGTTCAATCTTTGTGTCAGTAACACTTTCTTTCAAACAAAACCACAGCATAGAGTCTCTTGGAAGCATCCTCGCTCTAAGCATTGGCATCAGCTTGATCTTATTCTTGTTAAGCGCACTAATATAGGAAGCGTGCTCCTTACCAGATCATATCAAAGCGCAGACTGCGACACTGATCATTCACTGGTCTGTGCAAAACTGAAGCTCCCACACACGAGATTTCACCGCACCAAATTGTCTGCTAAGCCTAGGATAGACGTCACTCGCATTTGCGAACCTAATCTAACTGCGAGGTTCACAAAAGCCTTCACGGACGAGTTCAACAAGACAACCCCACTTGAATCTGCTTCATAAAACTGGGAATTGATAAAAAGCTGCATATGCCGAGTCGCACTTTCCACTTTCGGTCCAAAGAAAGCTCGAACGAGCGACTGGTTCGAAGCAAACGCTTCTGAGATGACTGCTGTGCTGGATGAGAAACGCTCAGCATTCTTGAGGTTCAAAGGTATGCCAACTGATGAAAACTTACGTCTTCTAAGAGCAGCTAGAAATAAGGTCCAACAGACTGCAAGGCGTTGTGCAAACGACTATCGGACTGAAGTTAGCCTCAATATCCAAAAAGCTGCGGATACCGGCAATTTCCACGGTATGTATGATGGGATCAAGAGAGCCATTGGCCCAAACAAACTTAAAACGGCTCCCATTAAGTCTTTATCTGGTAAGCCGATTGTCGACAAAACTCAACAGATGGAAAGATGGGTAGAGCACTTCTCCTCCCTCTACTCTAGGGACAGTACGGTTCTAACGCATGCACTTGAAAATGTGGAACGGTTGCCGACCATTGAATATCTAGATACCCCTCCTACTCTTGATGATCTCAATAAGGCAATCGACCGCTTAGCGAATGGGAAGGCCCCTGGTGACGACGGAATTCCACCTGAGCTCATCAAATGCGGTAGAGCAGCATTATTACAGCCTCTTCACCATTTGCTTCTTCAGTGCTGGCAGGAGGGGGGTGTCCCACAAGAGATGCGAGACACAAAGATCATCACGCTATTTAAGAATAAGAGTGACAGAGGCGACTGCAACAATTACAGAGGAATCTCCCTTCTGAATGTTGTAGGCAAATTGTTTGCTAAAGTCTTACAGATCCGGCTGCAAGTTTTAGCTGATAGAATTTACTCCGAATCTCAATGTGGCTTCCGCAAGGAAAGATCAACCGTTGACATGATCTTCTCCCTGAGTCAATTTCAAGAAAAGTGTCGGGAACAGCGAATGCCATTATACGCTGTTTTTATTGATTTAACTAAGGCATTCGACTACGTCAGCAGGGAGGGTCTTTTTAAAGAGCTTGATCTGATAGACTGCCTCCCAAGGCTAATGAGACTCGTTATTTCGTTCCAATCAGGCATGAAAAGCTCAGTCCATTTTAACGGCTGCAGTTCAGAAGCATTTGAAATTCACCGA
>JACCGJ010024674.1:0-13635 GCA_013407085.1 Atriophallophorus winterbourni
ATACAATTGATTTTAAGAACATCAATCTTTCCGTAATTGAGTGTCGCTGAATTGCTCGAGATGTCCTAGCGCATATCTCAGCATACTTCCTCTACTGTTTGATATGAACCGCAACACTTGCTTTAAGAACTGAGGCCGTATACTGTCGGCAATCCTTTCGCAAACCGTTAAGAAATTCCCACATGGTGGGATGTTGAGAAGAAAAGAGTGACTGTAATGCATTATTCGTTCGGGCAACACCACTATTTGCGTCTTCATACTTATTCCAGGTTTCAGGCGGAAATATAGCTGGTGCAAAGTTTTCTCTTCTACCTCTAATTTATCGAACTTGAACAAAAGTATGTTCAAAATAAGATAACAGTTCATTCATCCTTTCACCTTGAGGCATAGATTCTGCTAAAATCTCAAATGTGCCGATTACATCATTCAGCGGCACAAACATGAGGCGTAAATTATCGTCTGCATCATAAACTGCTTTCATCCTTAGTTTACTTATTTTTCGTTGCATGGCATGACATCTCGAGCAATTCAGCGATGCTCAACTACGGAAAGATTGATGTTCTTAAAATCAATTGCATATCTGTCCTGTTAAATAAATTCATTTAAACGTTAACCCTTCTTCCACTGTTTCAAGCGCGTGCGGATCCTGATCCTACTGTCCCTACCTGATGAGTGCAAACAGCACGAAACCGGTCGTGGGGTGTTGTGTGTGAAGGGGATGCATGCAAATGCGTTTTATATTTATGGTCATGGGTTTTAAACTCAGTCAACATGAGTGGGGGCTCATGTGATTGAACAGGTTGGTCTTACCAACCTTACCCAACAGTGGCATACAAGCGCAACTTGTTTACCATTCTTTCACTGTTTCAAGCGCATGTGGATCCTGATCCTACTGTCCCTACCTGATGAGTGCAAACAGCACGAAACCGGTCGTGGGGTGTTTTGTGTGAAGGAGATGCATGCAAATGTGTTTTATATTCATTTAAACGTATTCTGCATTTTTCAGAAGTTATCAAACTGGCGATTAAGTGACTCGGGGGTTAAATGTCCGGTGATTAATTGTCTGACGATTAAGTGACCGACACCATGCATCATACGCCCCTGGGCCATGTACAATCCAGCAACCGGACTTCTGAGGTAAAAAAGAACAAAACTGTAGCCCGGGAACAATAACCTACCGCGTGTAATGTGAATATATCCACCAGACGGGACATGAACGCCTCACTGGACATGATCGAGGCCTTGTTCAATTGTTCTTGTCTAATGTCGGGAGCATCATGCATGGGATGCATCAAGGTGTTCACCGCATCAAGGACCGCGTGTGTGAGCGCGTCATCACGTCGCTGCAGCGCCACATGGACAATACGACCGAGGGTGACTCGCATGCTGCAAAGATCGGGAGGGCGGTGAATAGCCAATCAAATGCCTCCGATGGTGTGCACACGAGGAGACTTACCCGGGAAGTTGGGTGAACGCAGTGAATCCAGCTCTGGAAGCGACGAGGCGACGCAATGCGTGAAATTGTGCCTCAAGCAACAACAGCTGTGTTTCGGAATCGACCGAATTCGCAGAGTGACTCGTGTTGATTGGTCGGTTTCCGACCGCACGGGGACAGTTCCCGGGGGATAAGTCGAGACCAGGGGGAGCTTGGGTGAGGATTGATGAGAGTGCATCTTTGATGAGCTTCTCTTTATTCTCGGCGAAAACGCCCTGTTGTAAGTGTAAGTTCATCATCATGCACAGTTACATTTGGAATTGAGGTTGAAATTAGAATTCTCACATCGAAAGCATGCTGAGAGTTTTGGTTAATTAGGTAGCATAGGATAAGATTATCAGTGGGGGTCGTTTGTAGAATTTAGTTTTGTTTGTATTGGAATCGTTTTTTATAGAAAAATGCAAACATACATAAACCTCCGTAGCACAAAAATCGAAGTCATGGCAAAATGAAACTTCAAAGAGCACGTGACGCAACGACCTTGAAAGATGCGTGGGACGTCCAAAGAACGTACAGATCACCGCAAAACGAAACCTGCCAGTTCTCACATTGGAGACTGGTAACGCTTGACACCATATGCGACACGGTGTTAGCTAGATAAAGCAAGATGAGATCAATCAATGGGTGGTCTGATTTTTCTGACACACTTTCGACTTTCCAAAAATTGTGGCCACCGGTAGTGAGGTGCATGCTAAAACACGCTGGAGTCTCACTACCAGGCAAAGTGCCGCACAGTTACAGGCTGCACGTGGACTAAGATACTGTAAGGTTGCCACCGATTAGGTAGACCTGACATTCGAACACCTTCCGACGTTTGTGCAAAGACAGCACGGATGTGCAATCGTGCAGCATTTCTGTGCTGTGCGGCTAACATCGTGCTAAATTGATTGGCCAATGGTAGTGAGCTGCATGCTGAAACACGCTGGAGCCTCACTACCATTTCTATTTTCCCCCTAATATCTCTCTAGGCCTGGGCAACCTGACAGTATCTTAGCTCACGTGCAGTCTCCGACTGTACGGCACTTTGCCTTGACCGGGCTTGTGCTTTCACACTTGTGCAAAGTCGAGGATAAATCCACATTCGCAACTTGAAATTTAGCTTCACGAGGGGGGTAAGCTAAATCTCACAATCGGTGCAGTGCAGCGCCGGTAACTGTTTTAAATATTTTGTAACAATCCAAAAATCTCACGAAGGTTAATTTTTGTTTGAAGACCGATTTTTTATTAATAAGTAGAATATGACGTTCGCAAAGCAGGAAGGAAGCACACAACCAGTTTCGCGATTGTTGCCGCTCATCCGGTATGCGAACTGGGGTACCTGTCTAGGGTTAGATCATGCGTTAGTCTGCGCTAAGATCTCCGTGCGATTTTGTGGGAAACGTAGAGACGTCGCAAGGCAGCGGAAGGTTGCCAGGCTTAATGATCTCCCGGTTCTCAGCGAGTTTCGAGTCAATTTGAGTTTGTATCATTCAGGAGTTCCCAAAGACGGCATTGATGAACAATGGAGTGGGATACAAACCTCTAATATTGATTCTGATTTCTCGGACCCCTAACAAGAAGGTGGATCGTGTTATTTGCACCCCGTTAAGCTGCCCAGCCTTTCATTTGCTAACCTTGCCTGGATCAAGCCTGTGATCGTTCCGCCCATCCTGAGACGCTCGGACGCTGAACTAACCAGGGTGACACTATCGCCGGACACCCTGCGCAGAATGGCGTTGTCGTAGCGGAGGAAAAGTGAAGACTTGGCTCGCCACCGTGAGATCGGACGTGGAGCTGCTCGGGCTACGATAGGACCTGGCTTACAATCTGCGCGGATCTCGCTTCTAATCGCCGAGCGTGGGTGGCTGCAATCCGTGACGTCAACGAAGCCGACTCATCCTCCAGGAGGAGATAGTCGCACAAAATTAAAGTAAAAAGTGAGTGATTTGCTACGGTGGTCACCATTTAGAATTCGAAATGGCAACAAACCGAGTTTAGAAAACAATCATTTCCTATTCGTACGACATGGCATAACCAGTAAAGTTTCATGGTAAATCGTTTTTGATATCTACGTCAGTATAAATGAATATAGAACAGTAGACAGGACATAGACAATAATCGATAAAATGACATTAAAATGGATTAAAACAAAATATGTACAGATTTCAAACCCACATCCTGGGTTACAGCATGAGCCAATCCGCTGTACGGAACGTTGGCATTGAACCGTTGAAGAACATTCCAGAAAGATATTCCCTCTGGAAACAAATACACACACAAGACACATCAAGTATTTTCCAACCATAATACAACAGAAGACAAATCAAATAGAAGTGACCTACCAGGCTGTTGCCGGAGGAAGCGCAAATGAACCGATTCTACTTCTTCCGTGGATGGAACGATAAGCGGAGTGAATCTGAGACCGCGATTGGTGAAGATACTTCGTACACAAACATCGCGATTCCCACTTGCCCGAACAGCGTCCAATAACGAAGCGAGAAGTGCGTCTCTGTAGAGAATGAGAATGTTTTCCGCACTAAGTACTACTTTCTATTTATAAGTAGGCATAAATATAAAAAATAAAATCAGTACCTGTCGGTGGAGAAATACGTCTTGGGTTCCACACGCACGTATTCAATCGCGAAGCGTTGTGGTTGGTTTCTATCACGGACGAGAGCGTGAATCTTGAAACGGAGACACACACAGAAAGGTTATAATCATGATCGCAATTTAAACACAGTTGGTATCGGTAAAATTGCACTCTCACTTCACATAACGGGTAGGCACAAATCGCTCGATAGCTGACTGGATCTCGTTCTAACAGCAGACTGTCCGTGATGCAGAGTAGACGGGACACGTTTGGTGCATTTGGACCAAAGCGAGCGGTCACTTTCTGAACGGAGAACTCGGCTTGCGAGGTGAATTCTTCCTCACTGCAAGAAGGTCGGTGCCGTGGTTTGTAAAAACAGGGAAAATAATCCGCATGAATGTAGCGTGAGTGGTTGGATGATAAAAAGAGATGAATTTCTGTGTTGCACAGGTAATATCATGCGCGATTTATTGCACGGATGTGCAATGATGCAGTACTTTGTGCTAACCGGCTAATACCGTGCTAAATTGATTGGCCAACGGTAGTGCGCTGCATGCTGAAAAAGGCTGGAGTCTCACTACCATTTCTATTCCCCCCTCATATGTCTAGGCCTGGGCAACCTGACAGTATCTTCGCCCACGTGCAGTCTCTGACTGTGCGGCAGTTTGCCTGGATCATGTCACCACTCGAAACGACATCAAACCAAACTGGTTGCTAACGCCTCAAGCGAGCGAGAATGATGAAGCACAAGCAAAGTGCCGCACAATAACAGACTGCACGTGGGCTAAGTTACTGTAAGGTTGCCCAGGCCTAGACAGATATGAGGAAGAAAAAAGAACAGGAAATGGTAGTGAGACTCCAGCGTGTTTCAGCATGCAGCTCACTACCTCTGACCAATCAATTTAGCACGGTGTTAGCAGCCGCACAGCAAGCGAGCAGGTCTAGGCTTTTAAAACATGTACTTTGTGTTTAAGTCAACAACATAACGGTGTAGTGAAGATTTACTTTGGCTTCGTGGAGTATTATATTATTATATTTGCACAGATATAGTGCCGTTCAACATAAACAATGAGATGTACAAAGCGAGAAGGCGGGTACAAAGCGTTGTCATCGGCATCGTTGAACGTAGGCATGATACTACCCGGTTGCCTACACCGAAGTAGGGGAGATTTCGTTTAGGGGGTCCCACCACGAGCCTTTACCCACAAGGCAGTGGAGCGAGAGAGGTTCGCACCTATCGGTGGCCGGTGACCGACGAAGCGGTTCATACGCCCTTTTCTGGGAATTTCCAGTTCGGAGCCCGATAACCCCGTTGATAGTTTGGTGACATCAGTTTTTGCCTGCGCACCATACAATGTCCTTGGATAGGACAAGGGGCAGTGACTTTTGAAGCGGCGAGTCACATCCGCCGCGTCGTGGTGTCATCATTGTCATCAATGTGCTAACCATCCTGTGGTTATTCCGTTAAGCCTTTAGCTTTTTTCTCACAATACACTATTGGCTATTGACCTGAATTGAACATGCAACATGCTATATTCTCACAATTCTGTGATGAAACTTCTTCCATCCTGCAGTTACATTCACGCATGCCTGTGCTTTCTAACAAAGTGTATTGGCAGTGATGAGTGCTCCGAAACACCCGATAGAATCTGGGTACTCGTTTTGACTTTGTCGAAACCGATACCTCACACTTCACCCCTGAGGTATCTAGATCGCCTCTCTCTTAAACGCCGCCGATTAAGGGTGACATGATTAAGACTTTCAAGATCATGCGGGGTCAAGTTTCGTCGGAATAAATGATTTTTTCGCCTCAAGCCCCGAGCCTTCTTTTCACTAAGCAGCAATGTTGGCTAGACCACAGAAAATATTTTGCCCGAAAGTGGTGAATTTCTAGATAAGATTTACAGAGGAACTTATAGCTTGCAGTTTCGTCGTAAGTTTCATGCACGGTCAGTACCGCAACAGTGATAAGCTTTCTCCTAAATTCCCTCTTGATTACTATTGAAGATGAGGTAGACCATTTGGCCATGCATTCTCCAAGCTTTTATACACAAAACCTAAATTCTAGCGAAAATTGTAGACCATTTGTTAATGTTCTGACTTTACACACGATTATTCTTTTACTGATCTCGCCATGCTGGAAAAGAGAAACTTCTTTCTTTTTCCAGCATCGGCTACATGTGATTATCTATTTAAACACAGACCGGATAAACTATCACCATTTACTTACCACCGATATACCTGGTATGCTTACCACCCCTGGTGTATTTAAAACTGCCATACGGTAGAGTTTTTAGCATTAGTGGACACTTTTTCAATCTAAAGAAATTCTGAACTCACGATTGGCTCATCAGACACTTACAATCCTATGCTAACTTAATTGAAGTCAACAAACCTGACCGTTAATTTGAAACCGCAAAGTCTTGCACCCCTTAGTTATCATTAATCTCGAAATTTTTAAACATTTCATGTAAAAAATAATCAGTGGAAACAAATATGCGTAGTAGTCGCTAACGTGCTCGTATTCCTTAAAAAAACTCAAGGCATATTTGAACACTTGTTATGTTAGCGGGCGGTGATAATCTTATCTGGTAATCTCTACGGCTCCATCTTGTCGTTTCCATCGTTCCATGGAAGTCAGTGGTGAAGCTCCAGCGGGACTAGCTCTCTCTGCTCCTATAAAAAAGATGTAACGCGTAAAAGGAACGGAAAACAGGAAACCACACCAGGTATTTATTATTCTTACAGAATATACCGAAAAGTTTCACGTTAGGGTGAACAATCGTTTGTTTAGCACATTTAATCGAATAATAGGTGATGCATTTACTAATGATCCTTCTAGCGTATCGTATAGACCGGTAAAGACACGGTTAGTCTTTCAAAATTTGCCGCAGTCCGTCTTCCAGTCTACGATCTCCACAATCGAATATTGCGGTGCCTAGTTACGCTTCATGATATGTATCAAAACCGTTTTCAGTGGCAGTCTCGTAGTAAGCATTTATCTGGAATGTTTGTCTAATCTTGTATGCGGTCAATTTGAATGACGTGGAAAGCTCGTTATGATGCATGACACTGAAAGCCACAAGAAAGCTGTCGTTTTGATGTTGCTCTATTCGTTCGCGAAACGATGGAATACCTGTAGGCACTTCATCCCAGTTTGCTTGTGCTTAATCTTTTATAGATTCCTTAGCTGTTTAACCCTCTTCCCAATCTTTTATGATTTTTCTTTTATCACGGCTGTACTGCCATTTAACTTTAGGTTCATGCTGCCCCTGATGATAGTCATTATGAGTAATGAGAAATGCTGATGCTTGTTCGCTTGCGATGGTTGGGACATGTTTTAAGAATGCCTACTCACCGTTTACCGTACCGCACCTTATTCGCAGAGCCTGGCAGAAGCTGTGAGAAACGATCGGGTTGCCAGTTCATGACGTGGCGCGTTGGGATGAAGAAATTCTCTGTAGCGCTAGGCTTAGTTGAGCGTATTCGTTTGACTGGGTGGGGTCCAAAAGCTTCACCTAATAGTTGACTGGAAACCTCACGCGATATGGCTGCTTTTTTATGGCTGCAAACCGAAGTCAGTGTATTTTATTGTGTCATATTTTTTTCCGGTATTCTTTTGTATAAAAAACAAAACAAAACCACAAAATCGCATGCAGTGAAACTACAAAAACAAGCTGCTTTTTGCGCATTTGCTTTTGCATATTCCGCTTGCCTGCTTTCCCTTTTTTCACGTGCTTGCTTATCTGCTTTTCCTGCTTCATATTGCTTGGCACTTTGTCTGATGATGATGTTGAATGCGAAACGAGTAAGTTCCTCATTGTTGAGTCCTAGCGCAGTTTCGGTCAGATCGATTTTCTGTAACAAAACGTTGCACTTTGAACATTTCCCAGAACAATTTACCATCTCCATACAGTGGTTTTATTACCTCATGACGTAGAATGATCCGTCGTCAGTTAGCATAGATCCCCCTACTGATCCAGAAGTTAAAACATCTATCGAGCGACAAAATAGACTAATACGCTGACCCTGATACCATGCCACCTATTTTGTTTAAGAAAGGTTGCTAAATGCTGATCCGCAGATTACACGATCTGCGGGAGATATGGTGTCAAATTCTATCCCTCAGTTTAGGGGAAATCGGCTATCAAACACGGAGAGATAATTCTCAATTCCATCATCACGATAATGTCAATATAAATCGTTCGAGTATTAACATCGAACAGGGAGCCGCATCTCCGAGAGCATTGCAGAGGATACGCCAGCCTCATTTCTACTCTTCAGGTATTCGAACCGCACCATACTTATCGGCAATAGATACTAGCCACTAGAATCGAAAAAGCATGTAAGTCAGTAGTTTGAAGTTCCTTGTTTAATACAATGTTGTTCAAATTTGTTTCGCAAAAGTACCTGCACTTTATGCCGAAACTTCTGGATATGTTAGGACTAACAACGACGTTTTGCCGATATTGTAAACCACAAGTATGGTCTGAAAAAATCCCGATTTATCCTTTTGTATTTCTGAAAAAGGTGAAACTACCAGTTCATCCCTAGTACATTCAAGGATATGAATATCCTAGTCCATCTGTTGACAGGATCCACCGAGTGAAAACTTTGCATGAAAAACATACAATTTGCGGTCTTGCAACGGTTATGAAAACATCTCTACATTCAGGACAGATGTAGAAATTCCTGTCTCTAAAATTTTCATCAGATACTTGGTTAAATTGCATCACGAGCGGAACTGGAAGATGGAATCTTATGTCAGGAAATTATATATCTTTTCCTCAACAAACGCCAGCAGAAACAAACTGCTGAAGCAAATTCAGCCTGCTTTAGGCAAGTATTTGGAACTTCAGCTGCAAAACACGTCACATCTAAAGAAATGTGCACGATTTAGCTGAATTTAGCAGCCACAACGTTGCCCATTTTTGTTTAATAGCAAAACTCTTCAAAATCGCATGTGGTTTTCATGATCAAAAATCAGTATTTGCATGCATCTCGATTACACGTACCCCACGACCGGTTTCGTGCTGTGTGCAGTCATCAGGTAGGTAAAGTACGATTGTTATCCGCATGCATTGAAATAGCGAATAAAATGGTAAACAAATTTAAACCCAAGTCCATGAACAAAAATCCGTATTTGCTTGCATTCCCATTACAAACACTTCGCGGCCGGTTTTATGCTTACAAGCGCAACTCGTTTACCTTTTTTCCACTGTTTCAAAGAATGTGAATACTGATCGTACTGTCCCTACCTGGTGAGTGCAAATAGCACGAAAGTGATGGTGTATGTGTGACGAAAATTCATGCAAATACTGATTATATCATGGTCATGGGTTTGACACCGTGCTAAATTGATTTGCCATCGGTTATGAGCTGCATGCGAATATACGCTGGCGTCCCACTGCAATTGCTATTTCCTTTCTCATATCTGTCTTAGCCCACGTGCAGTCTTTAACTGTGCGGCACTTTGCCTGGATCAGGCTTGTGATTTCATACATACATACATAGGTTTAAACCCATCTACGTTTGTTTGGGTACATGCGATTGAACAGTTTGGCCGTGCCAACCTTATCCAACATTGACTTACAAGTGCAACTTGTCTATTTGTTTTAACATTTTATTACTCCTTTTGCTTATCTGCTTTTACTTACCAGTTTTTTTGCGAATACGTGTAGTTGGTTCCACAAATACTTGCGCATCATAACCACAAGTTTGTTTTTGCCAACATGGGGGATTTTCTCACTCCGGTGGTCCTCGATCTGCTTAGATAGTAGACGTGCTTCACATACGCCGCAACGAGACCGTTGAAAATAACATTAAAGTTTAAAAATCCAAAGCGTGTTGTATAAAGACAGAGCTACCAGATGGTAGGTCGATATCATAATTTATATAATAATATTCCTATCATAATCTACACTCGCGTCTAGATGGAAAAAGTTCTGAAAGTTCAATAGTGAAATAGATCTTGTCTTATATCAGTAGTGGTAAATTTATTTGCCAACGTTACTGAGTTACATGTGGAACAATGCTGGAGTCATTTTATAATATCAGTCCAGGTTTGGGACAGTATTTAGTCCACGCGCAGTCTTGAACTTTGTCTGGCTTCAGGTTCTCCGTTTCAGGTTCACGTTTCATACGTATCATTATGTATGTATGAAATCACAAGCCAGATTCAGGCAAAGTGCCACTCATCTTTAGGTCACATACTTGCTAAGATACTGTCTGGTTGCCCAGGCCTAGACAGATATTAGACATTGAAAACGTTGCTGACACGTCAGCGTGCTTTCACGTTCAGCTCACTACCAGAGGCAAATCAAATTAGCAACGCACGGTTGCAAATCTCTACCTTCACGTTTAGTATAACGCCCTCGCATTCAAATTTTATTTTACCCCGAGGAAGAAACATGATGGGGCTTCTTTCCACACAATTTAATCATCTGCAGTTGACGATGTCAAATTACTTTATTGGGACGTCGTATTTCAGAGAAGGGATGTGATTACGTCAGGTCAATCGAGGCCAAATTGTTTTCTCCACTATACCGCGATTCGCAGCACTTGATCCAACACTGACCACGTCAGCCCCACGTTTCATACACCGATTGCGTCACGACTCATCCCACAACACAGAAAAACCAATCGGTCAAACATGTTTTCTACGCACAAGACCATGCGTATCAGTAGTTATATTGAATAGCGATACAATGTTATTGTAGTCCCTATCGTTCTACATCGACTGTATGATTGAAGTGGTGATTTCAAAGGAATAACAAATAGACATCACTAGAACGCGAAAAATTCATGTCTCATCTGAAGTATTAACGAAGCGAACGTATCCACACATTGATACTACAACCAAAAAACACTTTTTTCAGCAGTCACTAAATGGAACCATTTGCGCAATTTAAGCACCCCAAAATTGATGAATGTGTTTTGTTTGTGGATTGGTGTTCTTCGTGAGAGAGTTGTACTTTTGGTGTTCACTTTCTTCTTGCTTAATTATAATGATTACCCATTCCTTTTGCAGCGTTTACCTGGTTATAACTTTCTTGAAAATCATGTACGAGCTTCATCGCATCATCGATCCAGTGAACCAGTTTAGCTCGACTCACAAAATGTATAAACTAGATCGGATATACAATACGCCAACAGAATTTCAAAATGGTTCCGCTGAGCGAGAAGACTTGGATCCACTCCATTCTCGGTTGGACGAACTGGATCAAAAAATATCACATTTGCTAAAACTTTTCGAAGAAGGATCGCGCTATGTTCCTCCGGCAGTACATTCAACAAAACAACCAGTTGCTGAATCACACAAAATATCTACGGACGTAGTGGGCCGCATCGTGGTGCAAGCGAATCCCCAAAACCCTCCTTTAGCTGCCTTACTATTTTGCCACCTTTTGAAGCAGTCCGGGATTAATGTTCATATTTACTCACATGTTCATTGTTCCATATCTTCGATGCCCAAGAATCTTTCTACTTTCCTGAATGCGATTTGTTCAGGACCATGTGAGAGTGGTGCTTTGGTTATCCGTATTGTTTGGACAAACTCATGCCCCGATTGCATTACATTTTCGGATGCTTCTACCATACCTCTTCAAGGGGAAGTACTACTTCTATTACGATTACTTTTAACAGTTTCTCCTGCGAACTTCAGTGCAGAAAGTGAAACAGTTATGTTGATCACGGATCTCCGGGCGGGAAAAAACCCAACGGATATCTTGAAGCGACTTGATTCATGTGCTTGTTTCTCGAAAGGACAACCAGACATTTTCAGTGTGGCGGAATGCTTTCTCTACGTGACTGTGAAGTCGTTGAAGCTTTCAAGAAACCTTCCTCCAAAACTCTCTGCCTGGATGAAGATGTGTTCCGGAAATAAGAATTTTTCAGCTGTTGAAAATATCGTTTCCTGAAAAAACATTTGACACATCAAATGTTCCATTTCAATATTGACCAGTTTCTGAAATAAATAGTTTTTTCTTCCCGCTGTTAGGGTTGGCAGTGAATAGCAATATACGAATAACCATACTTTGCGAAGTTTGCTGCACGACTCAAGCTATGCTGATGATGTAGTTCTGCTTTTCTATTCACAAAAAGGCTATCCTAAAGGAACTACATGGGATTTTGCTTACATCAGAGTCCTCTTTTACAACGTCAAATTGTACAATAGTGCTCAGTTGATAACTAGATCATCCAGCCTATAGGTAACTTAGTTTATCAATAATACATTACTGCCAAATGAGTTAGGTTCGAGAATTTCTAAAACTGTATACGTATAACTTAATATATATCATCATTTTGTCTTCGCTGGCAGTTGCCCATTAGTTGCACATTAGTTAAAGCTGGATAGCGCCTACGGTGATCCTCCTTTGCCGAAGACTTGCTGAGATTCGGAGTAAATTCGATCAGCTAGTTTTGGTAGAGGCAACTGTAATACTTTGGCAAATAATTTGCCACCAACACCCCGAAGAGATTTTTTCGGTGCTTGTTATATCTCAATTCTTGAGTAGCGCGATGATTTCGCCATCTTTTGTGTGACAGAATTCTCCTGCCAGCACCATAGAACTAATCCAGGTGGCTGTATTAAATATGTTGTGCCCTGTTTGAGCTCCGGCGGGATTCCGTTGTCAACAGGAGTCTCCTCTGGCTCTATGGCGGAGGAATTATTAGGTAATCAATTGTTGGTAAACGCTGGGAATTTTCAAGAGCACGCGGTAAAACAGTGATCTACTTAAACGCTCATTTGCATGCATCACGATCACACCCACGACCGATTTCGTTCTGTTTGCACTCATCCATAGAACTGTAACTTGTTAACCATTCCTCCACTGTTTCAAGCGCATGCGGATACTTAATCTACTGTCCCTAACCGATGAGTACAAACAGCACAAAACTGGTCGTGGAGTGTGTGTGATCGAAATGAATGCAAATGAGCACTTTTGTTCAAGAAAACTATTTGTTTACATTACACCAGCAAGAAATTTCTTCAACATCCAATAACTGTATGGTGCTTGGACCGAGCTCGAGTTCAAGGATCCATTATTCATTAAGTAAATATACAGTAAGATCAGGATCCGCATGCGTGTTCTACTTAGATTGAAAAAAATGTGCGGTGTCGTCTAAAATCAGGCCACCGTATGTATGAAAGCACAACCCTGATCCAGGCAAATGCCGCAGCCATAGACTGCACGTGGGCTAAGCTACTGTCAGATGAAAAAGAAAATGGTAGTGAGACTCCAGCTTGTTTCATCATGCAACTCACCACCGGTGGCCAATCAATTTAGCACAGTGTTAGCCGCACAGCACAAAAGTACTACACGATTGCACATCCGTGCCGAGGCCACCGTATACTGAATTGGAGGGAGATATTTTAAGCTTAGCTGGACTAATGGCCTTCTCGGTGCCATCTCACATACTATAGGAGTTACCACCACAAAAATTTTGATATTGGGGATCCAGTAGGCATTTCATATCGATCAACAGTCTGCAGGGTTTTTTTCTTATTACTCTAATACGCAAGTTTTCCTGTGCTCCTTTGAACTTCTGACATGATGACCAATTATCA
>JACCGJ010024675.1:0-10994 GCA_013407085.1 Atriophallophorus winterbourni
GGTAGTTCGCGGGATCTGAACGGATACCACCCTTATAAATCGGTGAAATTACCCGTCTTCCACTCTGTTGGCACCACTCCTTCGGTTAGGGAATGTTGGAACAATTGGCATAGTGGTTCACACAGCTGCTGGTCACAGGATTTTAGTAGTGCTGGTGTTATTCAATCGGCTCCAGGAGATTTCCTAGGGTTCAGTCGACACAAGTGTCTTCGTATAATCGCTGGATTAATCTCAATATCATTCAGTTGTTGAGATACAATCGATGTCAGTAAATTCTCATTCGCCCTAACCGTTATCGGGCTAAACACATTTGCATAAAATTGAGCGAGAGTATCAGCCGTTTCCTTTGCTGTGACTGTTAATCCATTCTCAGAAATAACAGGAAACAACCCTGGTTTCACACTGGACCGAGCATTGACAATCCGATAGAGAAGTTTAGGTTTTTTCTTCCATTTTCAAAGACAGAGAGCGATGGTAATATTGCTTGTCCTCTTTGACGAGAGCATTCACTTTGTTACGAATTTTAGAAAATTGCTGCCAAGAGGCATCAGTTCTGGTCTTTCGGTGTTCAGTCCAAGCAAAGTTTCGTTTCCCGAGCCATTTTTTGTGCGACTGCGAAGCTTAAATCGGAAGTCACTTGCCCGTCGTTCATCAACAAATCGCGAATTATGATCTATGTTTGACTGGAGTATTTTCGTGAGCTCACTGCATTGTGTTTCGGTGTTGTGCTGATCAAGTTCTTGCCAATTTACTAGCCCAAGCGATCCACGTAGACCAGCGTAGTCGATCTTTCTGAATCGTCTAGCACTGCAAACAAACTCAAAGGCGAGCACCAGATGATCACTCCGACCGAGGGGCGCAATGTAGTCAACACCCTCAACTGCTGTTTTCTCTGAAGTAAAGATTAGATCCAAAATTGATGGCAACTCTGATCCTCTTCTATGAGTAAAGTCAAAAACATGATTATGCAGTGGAATCATGTCGATCACCTCACGAAATTTGTGATCAAATGTGTGTATAGGGTGATCGGACCTGGCAAAGAGATGAAGAAGATTGAAGTCCCCGATGAGTAGTAATTGCGAGCTACGCTTCTCTCCGGCGTAATTTAGCGCTTGTAATAACCTGTCATCTTGAGTATCATTCGAAGCTGGAGGGCGATATATGATTCCAAGAATGCAATCGTCCTGTGACACATTCGTGAGACTGCACCAGAGGGTATCTTCGAAATCAAGGTTTGGATCGTGAATTTTCATGCACTGAAGCCGTTCGTGACAGTATAAAGCCACACCACCACCTTTTCTTGGGCGATCGTTCCGTATTAGCATCATGTTGGGGATTGAAAGTTCACTTTCAGTCATACAGGATTGAAACCAGGTTTCAGTAACAGCAACGAGGTCTGGCGTGTATCGTTTGCACAGCTCGGTCAGTTCAGTCAATTTGTTGAACAAACTTTGAGCATTGGAATAGATGCATTTAAGTGAGTTTTTAGAATGTAACACCGAGTCAGTATTAGTATTTATTGGTCCGACGATGTCGACGTCGGACCGAGATCGTTTTTTGAAGCAATTTGAAGTAATTTCGCGGGCGAATTTGCACCAGTCTCGGATAATTGCGTAATTAAAGGCTCCAGGTGGACCTCAACAGCGGCTTTTGAGTTGCACAGTCTAACGTTTTCAGGTAACCTGTTTCTGTTCACTTTTAGCTTGCTTCGAACATCATCCGCCATGCTACTTGAAAGAAACGTAACCTTAAGTGGATTTGCCCCTTTCCCGTGATAGTTCGGCGAACGAGGTATTCTGTATGTGTCGACAACTACAGAATTTTGGGAACCGATATTTTCGGCTATAAATGACCATTGTTTACGGTCGTGCTCTTTGTTTTCGAAGCCCGTTGTGGCGCCCGAATTTTCTGGAACGTCAAGCAAAAAATTACTCCTTGGTGCTGTTTGATCCCGCCTATTCGGTGCTTTTGACCTTTCCCGCCAAGGTACGCCAGCATATATACGCTTGGGTAAGTCACTTTGCGTTCGGAGCAAATACAAATTTAGTAGGACATTTTCCATGTCCTTTTCGTTGGCGAAAGTGATTTTTACAAGACGTGGTTAACCTTGATTCGGGGATTTCGGATGACGAGTTATTCGAGTTACCGTCAAGGGGTGTATACTATCTAGACCGATTCGATTACAAATGCCGAACCAGTATTGACGGTCATGCTTTTGCTGTTCTTGAAAGAGCGTCACCTCTGACTCAGTAATATTGGTGCATATTACATCCCGATTGAAACTCGCGCCGGTAGTCAAGCCCATTTGCCCAAACGTCTATGTGACTTCATGAATATTTAGAGCGTATGTTATCCTTCCGTCAAGCATAACTAACGCTCTGGTGGGGGAGTATTGCAGTGAACTACTTTCACTTTGTACCTGCGTATTTTGTACATAAACATTTTGGCCTTAAATGGTTATTAGTTTATTGGCGTTGTATGCTTCATTCGAATTAATGCTTATACAATAAACCATTTGGTGAATAATATAATTTTGAACCCTCGGACTTTGTCTTCTTCCTTGGTTACGAGGTTTGCGAGTGTTACTCCGTGCGAGAATTGTGATCAACTGATCCTCCAACATTTCAGCGCTTTTTCATTTAGGGTTCCATAACTTGGATTTTCATTTGTGGATTATCTCGCTATAGTTCGACTTCACTGGATTATTCTTTG
Organism: Atriophallophorus winterbourni; assembly: GCA_013407085.1. Lineage (NCBI taxonomy): Eukaryota > Metazoa > Platyhelminthes > Trematoda > Plagiorchiida > Microphallidae > Atriophallophorus > Atriophallophorus winterbourni. Next base: position 2,713 of record JACCGJ010024675.1, read on the forward strand.
GACATTTGCTCTTTCGGTCCGTTAGTGAGTTCATCCTATTTGTTGTCGTATTTTCTGTAGTGCAGACTGATTTTCTCCACTACACCATCACAACATTAGCGATCTACCTTCACTCCTGGATCTTGGGTTGACAAGCAATGAACACGACATGGATAACATTGCTTACGAAAGTCCACTGGTATTAAGTGATCACGTCGTCATCCAGTTTGAATATGTGGTTGAAGCTGTAAAAACAAATGATGCCCGTAAAAAACCTCGAATTTAAATTAAGAATCCGAACTCGTAAGTGGTTAAATGTACGAAACATTGCTCGCGGTGAAACCTGGAGTTGCATCGGTGAACGCGTCTTCTGGACCAACAACAACTGCATCAGAAACTGCTCAACCTTTAGCCACGTTTTATTCATCTGTATTCAGTCCGAGGGAACATGCAATAAACATCCCAAATCAAACCATTTCAACCACGGTTGCCATGTGTGAAATAAATGCAACGTTGAAACGCGTCCTTTGAGTCTTATTTAATCTTAAATACGAAAATCTCCTTGCGCCGACGGAATAACCCCGATATTGTTGAATTAATGTGCGAATTTGCTATACAAACCACTCACATATCTGTTCAAACAAACAATGGCAAATTGAATGATTCCTTCAGTTTAGGAACATGGAATAATTTCTCCAAGTTTTAAAGGTGGAAATCGCTCCGATGATTAAAATTATCAATGATTTCCAAATTACTTGAGCGTCTCGTTGTCGACGATCTAATGAATCATTTCGAAAATAATCCGTTGCTTTCGAGGAAAAAGAATGGATTGACACGGGATTATTCCAGGTTATCTAATTTACTGGTAACGCTAGATGATTGGACAAAATCGGTAGATAAAGGACAAGCAATACACGCGTGCTACTTAGATATATCAAAAGCATTTGATCGTGTTTTCCATACCCTACTACTGCAGATGCTTAAGAGGCTTGGTATCGTTGGAAAGTTGTTGAATTGGTATAATGACTACTTAACAAATCGCACTACGCCAGTACGTTTTGATGGTACATTACCAAAACCAATCGCAGCAAATAGCGGAGTTCCCCACGCTTCAGTCTTTGGTTCGATCCTCGTTCTGGTTGATGCGAATGAAGTACCAAACTTGTTAGATCTAACATTTCGTTATTTGCGGACGACATAAGCTTGTGGCGTTGCATCCATAGCCCAGAAGACTGGCTGCTATTACAAAAAGTTGTTGATGCGCTTCACACATGGTCGTTGAAGAACAAACTGCCGTTTATCTTCAACAAATGCAGGCTCATGAATGTGGGAAATCGATTAGACATCACATACCATAAAGGTTCACATGTCCTCCAAAATTGTAGTGAGGTGTCTGAATATGCTGCTGTTTAAAAACCTCACTTGAACTAACACGTCCTTTGAAACTGCAACGCGTGTCCTCAATCTACTCAAACGGGTATTTGGAAAATATTCTTCAAAGATATTCCAAAGTATCACGAATAAATACTTGAGACCATTCATGGAATTCGGTGTGCAGTCATGGTGTACGTGGATCAAGAACGATGTGGAACTTATGCAACGAATCCATCACCGCTCAACAAAACTAGATCTCAGCATCCGAAACAAGACATATTAAGAAAGGATAGATAACTAGATTCAATTCGACTTCCCCTTTCTACGAATCAGAGGAGAAGTTATCTTACTTTACAAAACATTCCATATCCCGAACCATTGCTTACATGATTTATTCACGCGAAGGGATACGAGAAATTAGCGGACCCATAAATATGCGCTTGTGGTACCCCATTCCCGCCTGAACTGTAGAAGGTATTTTTACTCTGTCCGTGTCTGTTTTACTTGGAACAGTTTACCTTCAACCGTTGCTCACTACAATACCGTGCAGCAAATCAAAAACGAAAGTAGACGAATTTTTATTGAATTATTCGTTTCCCGAACACTTATATACTGCTTAATCTAATACCTTATCTTGTTGATACACTTACATTTTAATTTTTACCATCGTATGTTTGTTGTTAAGCTTGTTGCTTTTCAGACAATTAAAAACCTTGAATTACCTAGAATTCGCCCACGATAAAAACTTTGATTCGGTCGTTACAATCCAGTCAAGAGGTATCGTATCTCGGCATGTTAACGAACTCCCGTCGTTTTCGCTATATTCATCACCAGCATTCTAACCGTATGTCGTTTTTAACCGTGTTAGCAAACGCCCACGATTTATCGCTACATTCATGACCTACATTTTAATGGTACGTGTCGCGGTTCAACAATCATTGTTTTCGATACATCCATCACGTAAACTCTGTGTGCGTACAACCCACTTGTTTCCTGAGCCAATTTGTACTTTCGTACGTTGAGTTTGATGTTGGCCTATAAATAAAAACGTGTCCACAGCCAAGACACATTGTAGATTGTACGCTGGAATTTCGCTCAAACGTTCCATTCCGGCTTTGTTCTGCTTACCTCGCGGAACAACTCATCAATTGATAGAATGCAATGCACACGTAATTAGTGATTAAATACACACGTTTGGTAACTTTTGACTTTAGTGGATTTGCAATAATTTTGCGTGCTGTAGATCTATTCACAAAACCTGATGGTTATGTGATAAATGAACATTGGTTTTGAGTGATATTGTTCCCTTATATGGTGATATTTGGAGATGAAAAATCTCATCGAATTATTATAGCAGGGTTTCACTCCTGCTTACGGTAACCAAGTAAGTACAAATACTGTTTCCAACATGTTAGGACAACTTTTTAAAATAGCTATTTTGTTTTATAGGTCTGTGAACGGGGAATCAGATGCGTTTTATGGTACAGTAATGTTGCTGTGCTTCTCGCTACTGTTGTTGTCAATGGCCACTTTTGGTCGATGTAACCCATCAATATACATCACAAAAGCATGATGGTTTCTTCCCCCGCAGCACTTAGAATGACTAAACAGTCCGGTTCTGGAGTGGCAACCTCTCTGGCAGCGATCACAGAGACAGGCTGTACTCAGTCGATCAACATCAGCTGCACGTCGGTGGCGTGATCTGTGTTTAACAGCCAAGAGCAGTATGTGCTCTTCCTCAGTTTGGACAAGACACTTTACACAGTGCCTCGAAAGTGAGAGTTCCGTAGCATGTTCTCTTCAACTCGTAGTGCCAATCACGTGAGCTTTCCTATCTCAACTGCACACGTCTTTGGACCGAAAGTGCGATCTGCCAGAAGGTCAACTTTCTGCTTTCATCTCACCATAGATTAGATTTTTGGAATACGAACATTTTCCATTCTATTCAGGCGAGCGTAATAGGGTGAATGTGTTCTGTAGACCAGTTTTAGAAAGCCCTTCAAAATTCGTTCTCTGCTCAAGCAACGATATGTTCAAGATACGGCGGATGATTCGTAAATTGAACGCATTCAACTTCTTTTCATGCTCTGCGTGTATGGTCTAGGTCTTACTGAGGTATAGTAAATCATTCAGTACGCACGCGCTATATATACCATCATCTGTGTCTTCTTCTTCATCTTCACTGCTTCAAGACTGTCAGATATAATATTTCTCACAGACGGAACACGAGATTTTGTATACCACGTTATTTCTTTCTCACTTAGAAACCGCGTCCGTCAATTTGACTAGCTTACATCTCAGTGTTGATGTAGATTTGTGAGCTACCTTAAGTCCAAGCGGCAGTAGGATTATCGCTGTAATATCCAATATATGTTGCATGTAGGGAAGCGGTAATCTTGTTGTGTTCGTGATGTTTCCATGTGATTGGATTGTTAAATTCGTATTGGTCACGGCGAAGCTCTTTTGGTAATCATTCTTCTACGCGAGTTTGAATTAATATCGCTCTAGTTTCTGGGGTCGTCCATAATACAGTGTGTTCTCGCGCGGTGGAATATTGTTCTGGCAAAGCTTCGCTTTTGGGTATCCGGATGATTGCCACTGGAGTTCAAGGTTTGGTCCGTGTCTGTTCCTTTCCACTTGATTCTAGATTCCTGTTTCTCTTATACGCATGTTCACGTCGGAAACTGTTAGGCCGTTGAATCAGCCTGGCTCGTTCCTACTTTAAACCACAAGAAAAACGCAATTGAGTAGGCAATGCGCATCTTCCAAGTTTTTTCCTCAGCCTCACGAACATATCGTCGATAAATCGGATTTAGAGTTTGTGTTGTATAAGCAATAATGTAATACGTTCCAGTCTTCATACCACGGCCGCCGCTAGCAGCCCAGAAATTGGAGACCCCATTAGGATTCCTATCATTTGTTTAAACAAACGATTGTTGGATTCGAAGTTCGTCTGCAAACGCAATTCCAGTATCGGTAGTATATTGTCTTTGGTCAGTCGGCTTCCGTCGTGCAGCATTCCGCGTTCGTCCAGCAGTTGTGTTAACTTTCGATCGATGTGAACAGCGCTGTGACGTCAAACAAAACCTTAATTTCTCCATCTTCTATATTTACTTCCCTTAATAACTGTAGGATCTTATCAGCACAATTTCTCAGATAATCTGATCATTTTATGAAGTTGTTTGAAAACTGGTAGATTGACGCTGCAGGCAGCGCCATGAATCGGCGTAGTGGAATGTTTTCCTTGTGAATATTTATTATTCCATCTTCGAGCTTCCAGCAACAGCCGTGGCCATGGTTGCAAGTTGGAAATACCACATTCCAAACGGAACTGTCGCAGGTATTTTTATTCGGTACGTGTGTGCTTTGCTTGGAATTCCCTACCTTGCGATTTGGTAAGCTCAAACAGTATATCTATATTCAAATCGAAACTTGACGATTATATGAGAGCTTGAACGCCAGGGCACAAGCGGTATCGCAAAGTATAGTTCTACTTGGTGTACCAGAAAATACTTCTTGAGTATCGATTCAGGAAACCGTAGAGCACGAGGTCAAGCGTTGGTGCTACATTGCGTGTTCTCGAGATATTTCTAATGCCGTTGTTGTGGACAATTTTCGAGTTCCTTTTTCGCCAAAATATAGAGGGAGTGGCCGAAACCTCTGAAGATTACGTTGTTGACCAACGCTATGGCCGAACTAGTAAGGTCGGAATGGAAAAAAGGAAAATGAACACTACCCAAAGATGTTAAACTTAGCCAACCCAAACCCAATGTCATTAGTTACACACTCTCCTGTCTGGAGACAGCGGATAGCAGCGTTTCCATCCAAATGGAAGAAATCAATACATCAAAAAATGTCGTAGGTCCGGCTCAAATCGAGTTGGACCGATCAGTTCACACCGAAAACTAATTGTTGATTCAAACGGTCGGCAACCGATAAGAAACACACGAGGTTATACTCGAATGCCACTGTTGGATAGGATTCGTACAACGAACCACGATGTTCAAACACAGAAGCTCACATGTTTTATCATCTCAGGCACTGACTATTCAAAGGGATCCGGCAACGCACTGTTTAACGCCATATCACGTACCACATGATTCATCACTACTTGTTAAGTCCGACTCCAGAGAAGCCATGCCATTAACTTCAGTTCACAGGCCGTCATTACTCACGAAAAATACGATTAAGTGCATCTATACAAAAGCTAACAGCCTTTTTAACAAATTAATCGAATTGACCGAGATTTGTAATGAAAAGGCGCCCGACATAGTTGCAGTAACAGAAACGTGGTTCCATGCCTCATTGTCTGATAGTGAACTCTCTTTGCCCAGCATGTCTCTATTCCGGCGTGGCAGATTCGGCGATGGCGGAGGAGCAGCACTATACTTCAAGCAATCGTTTATCTGAAGAGCTATGAACGACTAGGCCCTTAATATCACTGACACACTTTGGTGCTCTCTGACTCTTAGTTTAGGAGACCAATGCATTATTGGAGTGATCTATCGTTCTCCAACAGCCACTCTCCACCTAAACCATAAACTGATTAATGCTTTGCGCTTTATAACAACGCGGTACAATACACAAATATTAATAATGGGGGATTTCAACTTTCCACAGCTTTATAGCCGGAATGACAATTCATCAGAGACACTTGAATATGAACTTCGAGCCGTCTTGGATTACGCAACACTTTATAACTACTTTTTTGAATTTACGCGTATGAGGGGATCAGACCAGCCATCTACCTTGGACCTAATACGTACATCAGATCCTACAGCTGTAGAGAATATCGTTTATAAACCGCTAATCGGATGAAGCGATCACGTTGTCCTAGAATTCGAGAACGGTTGTAGCACTAGGCGCAACAGTGACGGAACGAAATGCATCAGAATGGTGAACTACCGTGCTCTATGTCCCGAGTTGCAAAGCACTAGTATCGCACAACTGGATTAATCCGATCCGAATAGTCATTGGCGCTCTCTATTACAGCACATGAAATCCATATTGGAGGAACACTCAATGTTTGTTTTGAAGAAAACGTCTCAACGTAATAAATTTTTACTACGAAGCAGGACTAAAAAGTGGATTAAACAAAGAGCGATAGCATCGGAGTTTCACAAGGCTGCCAACACAGCTGATTCTTTGGCACAATTTACACGACTGCGAAACAAAGATATCAGCTTAATTCGAGATGATAAACAAACATTCCAAACGCAATTGATTTCTCAGATGCACCAGAATCCGAAGCTCATTTATAGACTCGTAAACGATAGAACAAATATTAAACCATGAGTGCCCTAAAAACTTCGTCCGGCTTCACAGAATCCGTTAATCAGACCGCTGACCTGTTAGCAGAACTTTGCGCCGGAGCTTTTGCGCCGAAATCCGCGGAGTCTGATCAGGAATCAATCATTCGCCTTACGACCGACCTTGAGTGAAGTATTGATTACTCCGAAGGTGGTAGCGCAGCAGTTACAAAAATTAAACGTAAATAAATCTCCAGGACCAGACGAAATAATTCCAAAGCTGCTCAAAACCTGTCATGCACAGCTATCTGAACCTCTATCCTGCATGTTGAATAATTTACTCAAAACCTGCATGGTGTAAAAAGACTGGAAATTGGGACAAATAATACCCATTTACAAAGGTGGTTGCCGTTCTGACGTTAAAAATTACAGGCCGGTGACCTTGCTGTCTTCGGTATCAAACGTTTTTGAGCGAACAATGACCGCAGAAATCGTGCGACATCTGGAAACTAACCAACTTTTGACAGTTGCCCAAAATGGATTTCGCAGAAATCGCTCTTGTCTAACAAATTTGCTGACAAGATTAGACGATTGTACGAGGATTGTAGATGTCGGTGGCTGTATTCCTGCGTGCTATCTGGACACTTTCGACAGAGTTGATCATACTTTACTCTAGAACAAGCTAAGCAAACACGGTGTTGTTGGAAGACTATACGAATTGATAGGAGATTACCTCAGCAACAGACAAATCCGAGTTCGTGTGGAAGGCCTATTATCGAAGAACATCGATGTCACTAGCGGTGTTCCCCAAAGCTCAATGTTTCGACCAATACTGTTTTTGGTCTATATGAACGATATATCAATACCAAATGATAGTACGATGGTTTTGTTTGCTGACGATATAAAAGTATGGATGCAAATCATAAATGCTGACGATTGTATCTTGTTGCAAAACGAATTGAGTTCTTTTTTCAACTGGTCATCTAAAAATAAATACAAAAGTCGAAGATCATTCAGATCGGTCGCGACCTTGTCTTTTCCTAACAATACAAGCTCAGCGACGGAATCCTGGAGTACAGTGAAGAAGAAAAGGAACCGAGTTTCTGGATTTGCGGTTGTTTGAAAAATGGTCTAAAATGCGAAGCCGTTAACAAAAGCGCGTCGCGGCTGCTCGGCATGTTACGGCAGATATTTGGACGTTTTTCCCAGGGGTGTGTTCCTCTCATGATAAACACATATACACATCCGGTTCTAGACTATGCCGCACAAGCCTGGACACCATGGCTCCAAAAAGACATCTTACTCCTGGATCGCATATATCAGAGAGCTTCTAAGCTTGTTATTGGACTCGAAAAAACGCCATTCGCCGGGCGACTCAGACGACTGGAGATGAGGACACTTGCACAAATCAGAATGCGAGGTGATCTAAATCCTCGCACCCTGTTTCCCACCCCCTGGATATATTATTCCACCTTCGAACTTCCAGCAACAGCCGTGGCCATGGTTGAAAGTTGGAAATACCACATTTCAAACGGAACTGCCGCAGGTATTTTTATTCGGTACGTGTGTGCTTTTATTGGAATTCCCTACCTTCCGATTTGGTAAGCTAAAGCAGTTTATCTATATTCAAATCAAAACTTGACGATTATTTGAGAGATAATCCGAATTTTTCCCCAAACT